>VMKM01001628.1:0-125381 GCA_008360985.2 Macquaria ambigua | reverse complement strand
GGAGGGGGAGGAGGGGGGAGAAGGGGAGGGGGAGGAGGGGGGAGGAGGCGGGAGAAGGGGAGGGGGAGGAGGGGGGAGAAGGGGAGGGGGAGGACCTGTGTCTCCATGCAGCCTCCGGAGCGCAGGGCGGGGCGACGCCGCGCAGCAGCAGCAGCTTCATCACCGCTGACCGACACCGACCTCCTGCTCGTCTCCAGGCCGCGGCATGGACGCCGGAGCCCGGCCTGTTTCCTCTGAAGCACAGCGGGTCCGGTTCGAGCGGCGTTCCGTACTGAAGATGATGATAATAACGACGATGAAGATGATGGTGTGCAGTTAGAGCTGCGGAGCGGAAACGAACCGCAAACTGAATCCGTGCGGGAGCATCGCGCTCCGATGCAGCAGAAAAATCGCCATTGTTTGGATGCGCAGCAGACTGAGAGCAAAAACCCGGACTTTACACAGAGAGTTTGACAGAGAGACACCATGCTTTCCCCGCTTCTTCTAACTGTGTGTCTGCACTGCTTTACCCAGGTAAGGAGGCGTTTTTTCGGGTAAATATTGAGTGTTTGGGGCTGCCGCCTGTCTGGATGTCATGTGAAGCAGCTGCAGGAGCCCGTGTGGCTTTGTTTTGTGAAAACACAGCAGATGAAATGGATTTCGGTTGATAGAGAAGTTATCTAAGAGGTGCTTAATGAGTATAAAGTGTGTGTCGGTGAAGCAGCGGGGAGACGGAAGCGTTGTGGCACCGCAGGTCGGTTTGTGCGGCAGCCAGCAGCTCGTTTGGCCCTGCAGAAAGTGGGTCAGTCGGCTGCAGCCTCAGTGATTCCCTGCAAGTCTGTCAGCATCACTGAGGATCACACACACACACACACACACACACACACACACACACACACACAGAGCAGACAGAAAAAACACATCTGTCTGCACAACAACATGATTTTACATCCACAGCAGCTGATGATGATGATTTACCTGCACAGGTGTGATGTAGCCTACCTGAGTCCAGTTTACCTGAGCATTTCACCTTTTGTTGCTGCATTTTCACCTGAGGCCGTGTATTATAGATGGCCCTGTGTGAAGATGTACTACTTATATGTCAGTTGATATTATGATTAAACAGGAAATAATTTTACACAAATTAGTGTAAAATTATAAAAATCTTAAGGTGTTCATGTGTAGCAGTTCTGCTGGTTAGTTTCTGCACGGGAGAAATGTGTGTGTCATTTAATCTGCAATCTGTTTATTTCAATAAACCTAAAAGTAAGTCAATGAAATGTCAGAAAACAGTAAAATAAAGAAGAGTAGTGGTTCCCAACAAGGGGTTGATAGATAGATAGATTTGACAGGTCAATTAAGAAGACAGAAAAAAAATATCTGCCACACAGAATGATGTTTCCTTTTTCAGACAAACTAATTTACGATTACACTCAGCTGCCAGTTTATTAGGTACACCGAGCTAAAGCTAATGCACATGAACACAACAGTCCTGCAGTAAACCCTCCTTCATGAACAGCAGCACAAACTACATCCTCCACGATGATGAATCACTAAACACTAAAACAGACATTTAAGGAAAGATTAAAATGGAGTCATTGAAGCTCAGTGTCAGCAGCAGAGAGTCCACCTGGAAAATGTCCAAAAATATAGGAGAAAATGTCCTTTTGTTCTTCTGTGCTTCCCTTCAGACAACATTTAACAGTTAAAAAGTTCAAAGAAAAAAAGCGTTTTGTAGAAAAACAGATTTATATTTCTCAGAGTAAAGGAATGAAAAACGTTTATGGTTTTGGTTTCTAGTGTCAAAAGATTTCAGACGAAACCCGGCAGCAGATCCAGAATTAATTAGTTTTATTTAATTAATGATTCAGATATGCTGTGAAAACAACACGTCAACTGTTTAAATAAAGCTTTAATTGAGGGACATCTTACATTTTATATTTAAATGCTTTCAGTTAAACAATTATAATTGACTGACAGAAAATGAATCCCCAACAATTTGTATAATCAGCAGTTTTTTTCTATAAAATGTCAGTAAACAGTGAAAAATATCGGCGACGTCTTCAGATGTAAAAACCCACAAATATTCAGTTTACTTTGATATAAAACAAAATAAGAGGATAATCCTTCAGCACATGCGACAGCTGGAGTTACAGGGTGGATTCTGATTTGACATTTGACATTAGGTAAGCTAATAGTATATTATTAATATCATCTTTCTTTCTGTCTCTGAACCGTCTCCAGTGTGACTGTGTTCAGTTTATCTGATGCTTTGAGTTTCCAATTTCCTTTTTTATATCAACCACAGTGATGATTCATATCAAACTGAGTATTATTCTGCTGCCGTCTCTTCTTTGTCACTACATTATCTAAGAGAAGTGACTTATCGGCCACTGTGTTGTGCTTTTAGGTAGCCACGCCATATAATTGGTCTAATATATATTACTGGCATTTTTTATTCGTAAGAAGGTCTTTTTCTCACGGTCCAAAGTGGGATCATTATATCTTCTTTCAGGAACTAGAGATCTAGTTGTTACATTCAAAACTGGTATTATAATAATACCTTTTATTTAAAGACACTTTACACGACAGGTTAAAAAAGATCCTAGATAACTAAAAACACACATTATATTTAGTCCAGCCTGCTGTGTAGTTTTCCAGTTGTGGTAATAATGTCATGTCTGACAATTAAAGCTGAAGATATCAGATATCATAAATGGACCCTGTTGACAGTCCTCAGTTTTCTCTTTGGCTACTGAGCTAATGTTACGTTAGCTAATGTAATGTTAGCTAACGTTCGAGTTTGTGGTGTACGTTAAGGTAACGTGTTTTATAGGTTGGCTAACTCACAAAGTTAATGTTGGTAAAGCTGATAAAATCTAAAAGCTAACAGCTTTTATCCCGCCCTTTCATTTTATTGTGGAAAATTGGGTGCAGGGAGGTTTTAGTGACGGGACATTTTATGTTTCAAGTCCTGGTAACACGAGCATTTAAAACGGTGACATTTTGCAGCAAAATTGCAGAAATCAGAGTAAATCCATGTAAAATTTGACTTTGGTGAACTTTGACGTGCAAATTTGTACAGTTGACCAACAGCAAGCTGTCTTGACAGAGCTGAGCTTTGAGTGGACGAGAGCCGGAGAGTCCAAAATGGGGGCTATCGGCTAGCATAGCTTATTGGTTGTGTGTCACCATCCTCTGTGAAAGACCTGACCAGAGAGCTGGTTTACACACAGTCAGCAGACAGGAGGACATCATGCTGATACAGCTGTTAATAAACACTTATTGTCCCGTTAGCAACTGAGCTAACAAGCTTGCTAACTGACAGTTTGATAACCTGTTAGCTTTGGATCTCAGGTAGCACCAGTCGGATTCAGTCAGATCAGGTCTCTGTTTTAGGACCATGCAGAACTTGACTGAAGACTTGACTTAAATCCCAGTATGAGCTGGTAAAACCTGCAGTTCATTAAGACACAGCAGGAAACTTAAAACACTATTTGGTTTCATTTCTGACATTGACGTGTGACAGGCAGCAGCAGTTGTGATGCTCTGAAAGTCTCGTAGAACAACAACGATGCAAGTGTCCCTGTGATCCCCGATGCTGCTGCTTTTCAGTGATTAGTGTGATAATGATCTTATTACCGCCATGTGAGCTCATTAATGCTCTCATGCTGCTGGAGGGTTAAACTCATCTCCATATGGAAACTAAAAAAAAACTCATCAAACAACATCCACCACCCGGGGATCCAACCTCTAACACCAAATATCTGATAATGAGATAATTAACATTATAAATCCAAACACTGTGTGTCTGGTTAAATATGAGCTATCAGGAGAAATGTGACCTTCAGGATTCAGGTGAAGATTCTGTACTTTCAGGCAAAATCGACCCATTTTCTGCTCAAACAACTCGTATCCAGCAGCTTTCAGACTGAAATATATATATAGTTTAATTCAGTCTGAAAACTGCTGGATAAGAGCTTCGATTTCTGCTCTTCAAAATCAGTTCATAGATAATCTGTACAGAAGTATTTTTATAAGCATTTGTTCACATGAATTATGTGTTATGAGTCAGTAATTCTTACCCTCAAGTTAATCATTTTGCCCGATTAATGCCCCCAAATGCTGCATGCTATGAAGGCTGCTGAATTAGAGTACGGGCACCTTTTGATATGATGGTAAATTACTGTAAGAGAGATAGATATTCGTTAACTGTCAGGGGTTTTATGTCATCCTGCCAAGCACTACTTGATGTAACTTAACATTTTAAACCTAAAGCTGCTGCACACCAGGTCCGAGCTGATGTTCCAGTGTGACGAAAGTGTACACTTTTCACTTTTTCACTGTCCTTCGTTTTCTTTTCCTACATCTGATCAGCAATGGAGTCTCCAGTCTCTATCGATGATGATACTTTCAAGCCTCTTAACAAAAGAAAATGAAAGTTTTGAGATTTCAATCTTTGGTTTGCAAGAACACAAGGATTTAACCACCTGCTTGGTTTCGTACGAATATCTTGTAGAGGTAAATTCAATCTTGGTGTGGAAATAGTTTTCACGAAATCTTTTTAGGGTGGTTTGCTCTCTAAGGCTCACCATATTCAGAAAGGAGAGAAACCCCAGCATACATTTAGTTTTTTAGCTGTGTGATCAGAGAACACCTTGTCATGCATAACCAATCAAACCAGGCGGCGGTACAGTTCCCCAAAAACATTTTTGTTATTATAGTAATTGTAGATTTGGTTTATCAACATAAATACGCATTTGTGGCAAACTGATGCATTTGAGCTTCATTTATTATTTCAGACAACAAACTATTTGCTCCTGAGATTAAAAATCTTAATAAATATTTGAAAAACATGGTTTCAACATGCAGCTGAATTCCTTGTTTCGTGCAGAGCCAGAGAGCTTCACGGCTAATGTTGCTAACGGAGAGAAAAGCAGCTGCCAGCTCTGGTGTTCTGCCATGTTGGAGACCTCCAGTCCTTTCTGTGTTGGCCAGGCAGGATAATGAGCCCAAACAGGTCATTAAGGAAAAATGCATCAATGACTGGACACTTTATGTACCGATGGACAAGAGAGGAAAGGAAAACTATCAAATCCAGCGTGTGAAAGCAGATCAGGATCATCCGCTCGAAGCTTCTTCCTGTTTCTGAAACCAGAGATCAGAAGAAACACAGTTTACACTGAAGCTGCCAAAACCTGAAGCTGTGAGATAACAGGCTTTACTCTGTCTGTCAAATGCAAATTTAGACCAGAACTTCATACCAATGGCCTCAAACACTAGCTGACTGATGAGGGGTTGAGAATGTCCGATAGCTGCAATTTAAACTTTGAAATAATCAGTAGAAAGAGTTTAAAGGTGTTTCCATATTGTCTTAATTTACATGTGAGATATTCATACAAAAACAGCAGCTAGTTAAAGTCTTTTTAAACCAAAGACAAAATGTCTTATGATAGAAAAAAACAAAAATCAGATTTGTTTGATTCTGTCTGAAATGGGCATTTGGTCGATGAAATCTGTGTTCGTCATTAGGAGATGAAGGGCGAGACAACGGCACAAGTTTACCATTTCTCAAACTCGCCATCGTCTCGTCAACTCGCCAATATTGTTTGAACCCAAAACTTTGTTTTTCTTTTTTTTTTTAGATGTATGAAAAACAAAATATCAAAACATATTCACTGCTAGAGGTTGGACAGTTGCTGACGATTTACACAAAGTGTGAAAAGAAATAGAGCATGAAAAAGTGTCTCCTCTTAATTTACGCAGATAAATTTCCCGCATTTTCGCTTTGGAACTTGGGTTCGAACATGCTAATAACTCAGCGCTTTGTAATGATGCAGAAAAGACTGAGGCTAAAGCTAACAGGTCCCAGGTAAAAAAGTCATCATCCTCATCAGCTGATGATCCATGTCACAGCTAACGTTAGCTTAAACTCTGATATAGCATCATCCAGGAGCTGCTCCCACACAGTGGATGTTCCAGTCCTGAACAGGGCTTTTTTTAAAAGTAATCTGTAACATCTGTAAAATAATGTCATTCACTTATGATAAGCTAACTCTTGGCCTTGGAAGTAACACTAGGTTACTACTGTGGGTAGTAAGCGAGTTAGCCGGACATGCTAACGTACGTTGTCAGTTTACGTTAGAGCAGATCCATTCCTCACGCTTTTGCTTTTATGTTTTTGGATTTAGAAAGAAAATATAGTCAATTAAGTAATTTGCGGCCACTAATTACTAATTTGAGGTAATGATTCATCAAAAACGTTAGCATGTGACATCTTCTGAGCTACAAAGAAAACACTGAGTGACATTCATGTACTTCACTTCTGTTCTGATCAGGTTTTTCTGATCATAAAATGTAAAGAGCACCGACTGAGTCATTTGTAATGATTATCAGTCTGATCTGGAACCTAACTGATCAGAGCATCCGTAATGCTGTCGTAGATGTCTATCAATTAAGAGAAGAGAAGTTATTGATTAGCCCGTGGCTTCCTGTGGAGGATGTTTAAAGGTCTGTCTCCTGTCTCGTCTCTGCCGGAGCCTCAGGTCCTTGTTTTGTCATTGTGTGGTGGTTGGGGGGGTGTTGGATAAGTAGCCATTGTTGTTGCTCTCATTGAGTTGGCTGGCAGGCGGGTGGGCTCGAAGACTTTTTGTTTTCTATTTGAAAGGAGGGATCTGCTGTCAACACTGAACACAGGCCGCTGCTCATTCCTCTCACTTTACTTTGATTAAATGCCAGAGGAGGGTGGAGGGATGGAGGCACCTCGTCACTGCAGCATTTTTTCTTTAATTACCTCCCTGTTTTCATTAATTGTTTGTGCTGTGGAGGAGAGTGTTTTGTCAGAAAAGGTGTAAAACTATAGCGTCAAAATCTGCAGAATCAGCTTCTGTTCTCTGGTCTTCAGAGACGTCGTGGACGGTAAAAACAGAAGCAGTTTACTCACTTTTTATAGTGCAGATCAGATTTCAGCCGCGTCAGAGCTTCATGAGGTCAATTCAGTTTGTAGTAGGGCTGCGTGATCAATACTGAGATGAATATCAAGAGCCTTATTATCATCTAACTATCAAAATACCACTTTTTTGGTAACAAAATAATGAGAAATTAAATGCATTTTAACTAGAGCCTGACTGATAAATGGGCTGATCAGATATATCAGTAATGTTGAATAGGTTTGCTGATCAGTAACTGTGAGTGTCAGCTCAGAAATGTCAAAGATGTGTTTGAGGTCATTTAGAAACGGTGTCTCCGTTACAGTTTGTCCACCAGAGAGCGCTGACAGGTAGATTTTTACACTGTAAAATAAAACAGAGTAGAATAAAATATTTAAATGTCCCCGTGGGGATATTTGTCTTGGACTCCACACTGCAGTGCCACAAAAAAATTAATACAATATACTGAATATGTACAATTCATAGACCTGAAACATTTCAAAAGAAAATTTAGAAATGAAACCAGATAAAAACTGAAAGTCGGCACCATTCAGGGCCACAGGACAGTGGACCACTCAGTACATCGGTCACACATTTAAGGGATCATTATCAAGTTTGTTTGTGTGAAGAAAAGAACATCGGCCGCTATATCATTATTAGATTTTAATAAATTTTCAAATAAAATCCAGTGGACAGAAAATTCCCTTCTGTTTTTATTCAATACTGAACAGAAAAGTTGAATATCTGGTCTGTTGAATCGTGTTAGATTGAATGGTATTTTGGATCTTGTTTATTGAACAGTGTAGTAAAAGAAATGTAAAAAACATTGACATTTTGGTTTTAGCAGCAGTTAGCGTTGGAGCTATTTGTGACGCAGCATCTCTAAAGTGTTGAACTCATTCTGGGGTTGTTGCTTTGAGCTCAGTTTTAACTCTACTGTCAGCTAACCCAGCAGACTACAGGACAGACTGCTGACTAACTTGTTAGCTAACAACTAACAACATGTAAATCAGACAGACTTGGGGTTGGAAGATGGATTCTTTTTATTTTGATGGAGCTAGGCTAACAGTTTTCCCCTGCTTCCAGTCTTTATGCTAAGCTAGGCTAAACAAATCTCACACACTGGTTAGCTACAAACAAAAGTACTTCATATATTTGATGGTGTTTGTACCCTGGTGCTCAAGAAACAATACTTCATTTCAGTTTGAACTTTGAAATTTGATCTCCAATATGCTAGCTGTTTGAAGCTACCACAACGTCATTTAGCTACAAACAGGTAGCATAATGTTGTATATGCTTTGTGGCTACCATATCATCAAACAAGCAATAAACAGCTATTGTGTTAGCAGATTGTTTTGTGGCTACACTGGCTAGCAGTTTCCCCCTGCTCCCAGTCTTTGTGCTAAGCTAGGCTAAACACGCATGGACTCTCTTGGGGAGACGGCTAACAATCATTGTTTGTCAGATACTTTCTGGTGAAGCTGCTGTAGCTGTTGTGTAACTTCTTTGTTATTCTGCTCATCTCTAACTGAATCAGTCACTTTAACATCATCTATCCGTGTGTGTGTGTGTGTGTGTGTGTGTGTGTGTGTGTGTGTGTGTGTGTGTGTGTGTTGGTATCCAAGCAGCAGTTTGAAGCAGAAAGAATAAACTCAGTGTTTTCCTCTGCGTGCCTAATTCGCTCTGATTAAACTCTGGCTCTGATCGGAGCCTCAGTGGGACCTCCTCCTCCGTCTGTTAGCTCACCAGACCACATTGATTATATCCTCAGATTATTAGTGCACTTTCACATATGGGGATTAACCCTGACAGTGATAATCTAACAGCACTTTAAACTGCCTGGTGTTTTCTACATTACACACTAGTGTGATTGTTACATCAGCTTGTCTGTATATTTCTAAACTCTCTCCAGAGAGTATAAATGTAGTATATTCAAACAGATTTTGTGCTTTATGTACTACAAGGCTGCTGAATTACACCTAACAGTGGTGTTAGAGGCTTACTGCAGGATTAAGGAAATTACTGCCTTTACATTACAGATGTTAGAACAGCCATTGTTTGGTTTTACTCGTTTAGAACAAAATAAAAAACCCACAACCTATAAAAGGAACCATAATGATTTATTTGTTTACTCACATAGAAATATAATTTACATGTGTGATAGAGCTGCAGCTAATGCTTATTTTCATCATCGACAAATCTGAAAATGACTAATTCCTACTCGATTAATCAATGGATCACAATTGATTTGTAACCAGCGTTTTTTAGTTCGTGTTTACAAAAAAGAAACTGTGGTAACTTGAAGCTAATTAGATAACTTGTGTTTTAAGCTAATGCAAGGAAGACGTGAGGAGCAAGCCCCCAGGAAGAGCGCCAGGCTTTGAAGCCAGTTTGACAGTGTCCAAACCGAGTAATTACAACTTCTGGGTCCGTCACGTGATGCACACTGGCCCCAAGGGACTTTTTCCCATAGACTTACATTGTGAAAGAGACGTCTGTAAATTAGAGGATAATTTTTTTTGGAGGTACAACAACTAGCCAGTACGAACACTTAAACAGCCCTTATTTAAATCATGATGTCCTAAAAGTTGTAAAATGCATAAATAGCCGAATCCAGAGTTACAGAGTGACTGTGGTTCAGGTGAGTGAGCCTGAGACGGAGCGGCTGGGAGGCGGGGCTAAAGGAAGCGCTAGTGCGCTCACTCTATGGGCCAAGAATGCGGAAGCTATGTGGAAGATCTGAGTAATTTTATACCCGGGAAGTCGAACCTTTTTTGGCTTCATGCACCGAGCAGCTTTCATAGGAATGAACGGGGCCCCGCCTCCAACACTGGATCCAGTTCTCTTTATACATCCATGGTGAGGATCGGGTCGGTCAGTTATTTAAGTGTCGCAGAGCTGCAACGATTCATCAGTCGATCGACAGAAAATAAACCGGCAACTATTTTGATAATCGATTAATCGTTTAAGTAATTTTTCAAGCAAAAATGCCAAACATTACTTTGTTCCAGCTTCTTAAATGTGAGGATTTGTTGCATTTCTTTGTCTTATGTGATAGTAAACGGATTATCTTTGGGTTTTTGACTGTTGGTTGGACATTTCCCACATTTTTTAGTGATTAATAGAGAAAATAATTGATAGATTTATTGAGAATGAAAAGAATTGTTAGTTGCAGCCCTAGTCGCAGTTCATTCATCTTGTCATTTTCAAATGTGGAAGAAATACAGTTTAGAGAGTAGCAGCTTTTATGGATTGTGGTTCTGGTTTTGTTGAGTTGAATATCTGCTTTTATATTTTATTTTCCATTATGTTAAATTATAGGTGTTTTTGCTCTCGGTTTGGTAGCAGCACCACCACTGTCTTCTTCTGTGGACTTTTTTTCTGCTTTAAGTGGGAGGACAAATTCTAGAGGCAAGACCTCCATATCACAAATTCAGTTTTTCATTCAGAAATGATTTATGTGGGTTGTTTAGGAAATTGGTTCACATTGTTTTTTGAATGAAGAAAAGAACTGTCAATCATCTATTGTAAAGCCTAAAGAAATTGAGTCTTTCTTAAGCAAACGCCTGTTGAACCTCACCAGACTTCTTTGAGAAAAGTGAACATTTTTCTCTGGTGTTGCAGTGCACTGTGTGAAAGTTGATTCTAGACCTTGGAAACTTTAGTTTAGAAAAATAAAAAAGTTCAGTTTTTTGACTTAGCAAACTGAGATGTGGTGCTTTCATAAGAAGGGTTCACACTGTTTTATAAATGAAGGACAGAACTGTCATCCTCTATTGTAAAGCCTAAGGAAATGAAGTCCACTTCTTGAGCCTCACCAGACTTCATTAAGAAAAGTGAAGATTTTGCTGTAGTGTTGCTCTGCTGTTTTCCAGCACAAAAACAGGACTGAGAGACTTTGGAAAATGGCAGCATTGTCGACCTCGTTGGACTCATTCATATTCTTTGGAAAACTTGTTCACTTGTTGTTGGAAAATACAGAGTGGACTTAATTTCTGTTTTAAACACCAGGTGGAAGGAGAAGTTAAGAGTACAACTGGCTTTCAGTTTTAGCACTACAAAGCAAGACTACATCTAAAGCTCTGTTTTTTATTGAGAAACCTGGTTTTGGTGAAGATGTGAAAGTTCACTCTTGACCTTGGAAACTGTAGTTTGTGCAAAATAATGGCCTTCATTTGAGCAAACGGAGATGTGGTTAAAAGTTTTGAAAAAAGCTGGTAAGTACTTGAGTTAATCTTTTTTTGGGCCAAACTTGATTTTGGTGATTTGTTTGGTAACAATATGATGTTTCCAGGAAGTGGTGCGTTCATGTTGTTGTCTAAATAAAAGAGAGAAAGCTGTCAATCCTCTGTTGTAAAGTCTAATGAAATGACGTCTGTCTCACCAAACCTCATTGAGAAAAGTGAAGATTTTGCTCTGGTGTTGCTCTGCTGTCAGTGATCCTTAAGGCAGGACAGAGAAGTGCTGTAAAATGCCGTCAGTGTGGACCCGGTCGGTCTCATTCATAGTCTAATGGACTCTCCTAGTTGGAGCTGTCAAAGGTCCGTCCTCTCTCCGAGGCCCCCCCGGCCCCCTCCACAGAGGAAAACAAAAACCTGGAGGTTTGCATGATAATGTTGGCAGCTGCCTGGGAGCGACGCCTCCTGACCCCCCCGTTCTCTGCTCATTCACAGGGTCAGATACTCCATTCATTCACCAGGAGAACGCCTGTGTGTGTGTGTGTGTGTGTGTGTGTGTGAGGATAATGTTGGTTTTCACTTCTTGGTTTCTAGATTAAGAACAAAGATTGCTGAAGCTCTGTTTAGTCACTGTCAGTGGTGGAAAGTACGTTTACTCAAGTACTGTACTTTTGAGGTACTTTACTTGAGTATATCCACTTTATGCTACTTCATACTTCTTCTCCACTACCTTTGCTTCGATTTACATACAAAACATATGATTGGTTTGTTGAATATGGTGCCGTGTTTTTTGGCTGCATTTTTTTGCCTTTATTGACAGAGTGAGGTGAAGAGGCAGACAGGAAATGGGGGGAGGGGCATGACTGTTGCGGTTAAATGGCATGTAGCTGTTCGGCTGCCGGCTACGCTCCGATGAAGTGTTATAGATTAAAGCCCCCACAGACCCTCACAGGTGTTTTCAGCTATGTTGCTGATTGGACCAATCAGGTTGAAGCTCTGCTGGGATTTACGTGAGCTCATCGTGTACTTGTGAACTTGAAAGTTTGGAGAATTTAAAATCAGATAAGGTGATATTTTTAAAAAAAGAAAACAAGTTTTGTTTCGGCAGGTACCTGTTCTTACTAACATCGTCAGTTTGGTGACACCCCTGCTGAAAGGTGTAAAGTAGGTTATATGAAAGTCTGTAAGAATCGTCTCTCAGAGCTCGTGTGAATATATATTCACCTCGACCTCGTGTGTCTCTTGTGTGCAGCTCATATGAACCTGTGAATAAACAGACGACATTAGCATACAGTCCCTGCTGCCCCGGAGGCTCTCGGCTCTGCACCGTGTCCATGGTAATCCTGCAGGCAGACAGACATAATGAGCATCTCCTCCTACCCCAAATGTGTCTCTCCTTTCATCTCTGTTGCCATGGCAACAGCAGAGCAGCAATGAATTGAATGAATTGGTATGGATTTCTTTTTTCCCCCGGTCTCTGAGCCGACCCCCTCAGGATGATGTCTGATAGTGATGACGAAGACTAACGGCCTTTAACCCACTGCTTATTGAGCAGGAGGTGTATTTTATTATAGTTCTCACTGTGATGGAGCTGGGCTGGTAGTTTACACCGTCCTGCTGCCATAAATACTCACTACAACACCACATGTGGATTCATCCGCCGCTGAAAATAGTCCCCAACAAATGCACTGTTTCCTCCTGTTTGAGTAACGTTTGATAAAAACTACAGTGAGCAGCTGTTTAAATAATGAAACTATATCTTTGTGAGGTGGTAATGACATTCCCATCAGCCTCAGCTGGCTAATTAGCAAATGTTAGCATGCTAACATACTAACACACTGACTTCATTTCTTCTGTGTTTTTTCTGGGAATTTGCGTGTTTTAGCAACCTTTGGGTGTTTATATTCTACAGTTGTCTACAGATGTTGTACATACAGACTTTAGCAACTTAAAGGCCAACAAAAATAACAAGATAAATATCAATGTTTTAGTGTTTTGCATCCGGATTTCTGTTCCTATTTATGTAAAATATAATTAAACAGTTAACAGAATAAAAAAAAAACTAAAAAAAATCTTTTTATGGCATTTGTTGACAATAACATGAATAAAAAATAACGGCAAACTTTTTCTTTAAACCAAATGGTTGAAAATGAAACAACATAAAGGAAAGTGTCCGAGCAGTTTAATGTACCAGTTAACTCTCCGGCTGTCCTCTGTTTCCTTTCAGTAAATCCGTCAGTACCTCGACAGACGTTCTCCACCTCACGTCCTCCTCTTGTTGTCTCGTCTCAGGACCTGTTCTCTCCAAATACCACCACACAGTCATTACACCTGAGTGGCGGCTCGGCATTTTAAAGGCCGGGAGAGGCGAGTACAGGGCAGCCGCCTTCACACAGAGAGAGAGCCTGATTTTTACTGTTAAACTGCCTCCCATACTGAGCTGTTTGATCATCAGCAGAACAGAAAGAAAAAGGCAACTGAGACCATAAAAAATAAAACATGGCGGCATGTTGTAGAGAGAGGGTTTTACAGCGTAGGAGGCGTCACATTTTGAGCTGATTGCTTTTCAGTTTTATTTCAGTCTGAATTGTGTTTACGTTAAATTACTTTACATCGCTGACTCGCGTTAAAGTATTAGTTGATAGTAACAAGCCCACACAGCCACGCCCCTTAGTTACTGTTGCTAGCGCACATTGAGCTTTGCATTCTAGAATGTACAAAGTTCTAATCCTTGTTGCCGTGGTAACAGCAGCAGAATGAACGTTGTCTTGTTTTGTAGATGCATTTTTAATGAACGATCGCGGTCAGCTCTAACCTCTGTGACAAACATAATCTGTTTCCTGTCAGAGTTTCACAACAAAAGCCCCCCAGTGTTTGTCCACTTGAAGTGTTTTAATGTGAAGCAGCAGCAGCAGGAAATGCTGCGTTAGCATTATTAGCAGTAAGCTAATCCAGCTCTGATACGGCTGTAGGAGCATGAACAGTAAACACCGAGGCAGATATCAGAATATAAATACATTGAATGGCTCCTGCTGGAAAAATGCCAACCTTCAATAGAATCAAAAATGGGATTTGATTTCATGAAAATCTGAAGGATTATAACTTAATTTCTGAAACATAATGTTCTGATTTTGGACAGAAGTAGAAGCAGCTTCTCACTCAGTTGGCGATTTGACTTTAATAGCAGCTGTTGCTGGCAGGTTTTATTGGCTGTTGGCAGCTAGCTAATTAACATTAAACACCCACACAACAGTTACAGCAGCATTCAGAACAAAATGCAGTGAAATCGATTCTGTCCTCACTGTGTTCCTGAGACAGAGCTGCACTCAGTCAGATAAAGACTTCAGTTTATCTGTTGACACAGAACTGAAATACATTTTCTTTCCAAGGGCGTTGTGGATTTAGGTCAGCTCATGCAACAGTGTATATTCTGTGTGATGAAGAAACAAAGGAGAAACTCACTAACAGACGAGTGTATATCATGTCTGTGCCCTCGGTCATCTTCACTGCAACACATTTATTAAACAGACCAAACACTGAGTCCTTCATGTCTTCTGGAGGAACGAGAAACATGTTGGTGTCAAGTAGGTTTTTATTTTTAGCTCGGGCAGATTTTCTTCACTTTCTCCCTTTTTATTGAGAAATATTCAACGTCCTCGTGGTGAAGTTGTTGTGATAACTCCCAGCATGCCTCAGTGCAGCACATGTTTACTGACTCTGGGTTTCACTATCTGACCCTCAGATTAGAAAAGTGGGTCAGAATCTCTGCAGACGGATTATCTCCTGATCTACAGAACAAGAGTCCATATAAACTCACACGTGTTTGTTATTGATATGAGCAGCACTGTAATCCCTGAAATCTGCTGCTGTAGTCCTGACATACAAATGACTGTACAATCAACAAAACTCCTGCTGCAAAAACGTAAACTGTGTTTAGCCTAGCTTAGCACAAAGACTGGAAGTAACCTAGCTCCATCAAAAGAGAAAGAATGCACCTTCCAACACTCCAAGTCTGTCGGAGTTACATGTTGCATGTTGTTAGCTAACAAGCTAACCGTCAGTCCGTCCTGTGGCCATCTGGAACAGTAGAGTTCAAACCTGCCGAGCTCATAACGGACTGTGAGGTCTGAAGAGGTTTAATGGGTTTTAGGAATAAATTAAGGTGTTTGGGTTATTTTTCTCTTAATAATGATCGTTGTCTTGTAATTATGAGGTAAAGATTTTGTAATTAAAAGCTGTTTTCTTGTAATGATCAGATGAATATTTTGTGACTAGTTTTCTCTTGATGATGAGATGGTGTCTTGTAATTCTGGGTGAAGATTTTGTAACGATGAGTTGGTGTTTTCATACTTTCTGATTATAGATCTTCAGTTTCATTGGAAGCAGAAGGATGTTTGTTTCAGCGGCGTGGAGGATCTTGACTTGACTTCTTGTTTCTATTTTTAAAAACAAACTTGTTACTCTCTGAGATCATCATCAGCAATAAGCGCTGCAGCAAATAGCAGAGTAATTGATTAGCTGATTGACAGGAAATTAATCACGTCTAATGACGGAGCATTTTGTGTAGCTAAATCTTAATTTGCTCACAGGACTTCACTGAATAAAAAAGAGGGATGTTTTTTGTCTCTTGAAGGGTCTTTGTGTTTAAGAATTGGAAATAACTGATCGGTATGAGATCAGTAGATTGTAATCAAATGAAATGTGTAATTGTTATCTTTGTGAAGCCCACAGCAGCTTCCCTCCATCATGGCCGACACGTCCTCTGATGTCAGTCTGACATTTTTATGTAATTTCTATTTTCGGGGTCGAGCTCGGAGAGAAACACGTTTCTGGGAAGTGATTACAGTTCATATCAGGAGCCAGATTTCATGTTGTCACCTTCATCCTGTCGGACAGACGACGCTCCGCGAGGAGTCGACTCTCCTGCTGTCAGATTTAATGAAAGATCAGCTGATACCATCAGAGTCACCTGCCTGAAAAACACCTCGACAACAGGATGTCAGCTCCTCTGCCGCTCAGATCATCTGATACCACAACAGTGGATATAACCCAGTTTCACTCAGAGTTCAGTAACTGATGTTCAGGGAAAATATTCATCTCCAGTAATTAGAATCAATTCACATCGATGCTTTCACACAGACCGCCAGTGCTTTATTGATTGGTGTTCAGTAAATATGAAATCAATCACACTGGGGTAAGAGTGGAGCATTCCTAGCAAATACACAGGGCCAGTGAATAGTTCAGGGTGCCTTGAGTGTTCCCAGGGTGGCACTATAGTGATGACTAATGTCAGTAAATACACAGAGCCATTAGATGATTCCAGGGATATGGAAGTAATGATTAGTCCCATTAAGATACATAGAGCAGAGAGGTAGATCCATGGGCTGAGTGTGGTGCGTTTCCAGCAAATACACAGAGCCGGTGGTTAGTTCAAGAGGCCTGGGAACATTGACCATTCTCATGCAATACACAGAGCCCATGGGAATATAGTTGTGATGAATATTTTTTTATTAAGTACAAAGAGTTGGTGGTCAGTGGGTAGTTCAGGGTGCCTAGTAGAGTTGAGTGGTCCCAGGAAATACACAGATCCAGTCAGCAGCTGTTGCAGAAACAGAGAAGAGACATTACTCAGCAACATTTCTCGTTATTTTCTGCAAAGAGAGTAAAATACATCTGACTGAAGCTGACGTCCTGCAGAGACCCAGTCATTAGACTCGGCCCTGAAGAGCCTCAAATCTGCTCTCATTAGAGAAAAGATTCAGGGTCAGCTGATCTTTCAAACATCGACCTGCAGAAACGAGGAGAGTGGGGTCGTGTCTAACTCCTGGAGGCCGTCGTGTTCCTGTTAGTTCAAATCAAACACATGAACTGTAATGTTTCTGTGGCTGTTTAAAGAACAAACATCAGCTGGGTTCCTTCTGTGTTCGATGTGAGGAATCAAAGCAGTGTTTACATCCGTGTCATGTTCAATGACTGTAGTAAAAAAACATGCTGACACGTTCACTGTCAGCTGGAAAACACGGTGTTTGAAGCAGTTTCTATAAAAGTCATCTACCATCAAACAACAAATAAATGAATAACACTAATCTAAATAAACCAGGCGTTCATGTTTGTCCTCTTTGTGTTTCAGATCTCGGCGTTCCAGGCGTCTGTAAACGACGACGGTTTGATCGCGGCGACACTCGAGCGCTCAGACCTGCAGGAGAACATCACGGCGTACGCAGCTCAGATCTCCGGAGAACCTCGACTGATCCTGGTTCAGTTTGTGAACACCAGCGAGCCTCTGCTGTTCAACACGTCGGTTCATGGTCTCTGCTACACTGTGGGACTGCTGGTTAAACTGGGACAGACCTGGTCCAGACCCGTCAAGACTGTGTCTGTGCTCACAAGTAAGAAACCGGGAACGTCTCAAACATGATGACGGTTTATTCTAGAAAAGAATCCATGATTATTGGTGTCGTTATTGAAGAGTAACGAACTCTGTGGTGCTTTATTTTATATAACCACACAGTTCAGAGTGGATTATCTAATTATTCAACGTCCACCATCAACATACAAGAATTGCTTTAATATAATGATATACTATTTGAATGGGACGTTTTGTGTGAATGAAAATGAATTCCATTATGTTTTACCTCAAAATTCCATTAATTTCCCCATTAACTGTTATGTAATTATTTCAATATTTTGAATTTGATTTAAGTAATAGCCCTTAAAAATGACCAAATAACATGAAAGCATCCCTGAATTTATTCCATAAAGTTTTTAGTGATTCAGCTCCTTAAAAAAACACCTTAAACTGTGCAGATGATCCATTCAAAACTCATATATGTGTGTGTGTGTGTGTATGTATGTATGTATGTATGTATGTATGTATGTATGTATATATGTATATGTATATATATATATATATATATATATATATATATAATCTCACACATCACTGATTTGCCCATTAATTAAGACCCAAATTGTGGCAAAGCCCTGTATGTGCAGTTTAATAAAAACAAAATAAGGATGAGCTTTTTCTTTTTAAATTAATGGATAAATTAAGGGACCTCTGGCTACCAGACATCTTGATTTAGATGAAGGTGTTTTGTGTGTTTTTAGGGGTAAATTTGTTAACACTTAAAACCATTTTAATCTGTGCAGATAATCAATTTAAAACCCCTTAATATATTATAAAGCATAAGTCTATCCATACACATTGGATATTTGTGGCGAAACTCTGAATCTGCACTTTAATTTAAAAGTTAAGATCTTTTAAGGTTCGAATGCAGGACTACCGGTAATGTTACCCCTTAAAAACCCTTAAATCCAAACAGAAAACCCCTTAATATATCTGAATCCAACATTTGTGTCAGATCTTCCACATGTCACAAGTAACTTTGAAGTTTCACAAAGATTATTATATTATTATTATTATATTCTTTGTTTGTCATGTGACAGAACCACATGCAGTATATTTAATATTTGTACCATTTGATATCATTTCCATGTGAGGTTTGTGTCTGTAGGTTTTTCTGATCTTCTGTGTTTAACGTCCTCCAGATGTGTGACGTGTGTTGTTGTGTCTCCTCAGAGCCTCTTCCTGTCCACAGCGCTCACGTATTGGACTATAAGGAGTCTCCAGAGACCGGCGTGGTGTTTGACATCGAGCCTCCGGCCGGTAACGTCTTCAGCAGAGTCAACATCAGCTACACTGAAGGACAGGAGCGACGGTCTATGCTCTATAAAGGTACACACCTTCAACTGAACTGCAAATACACCAGTTCCCTCTATTAATGATTAATAATCAGCATATACACATGTGATAGATTATACACACTAGTATGGAGTTGTAAGCAGATATAAGGAGATTTTAAGTGTTTGTTTTATATTATCACAGCTGTGTTTTACTATATTATCTGTCTGTCTGCAGCAGGAGGAGTTACAGTTGTTAACTGATACATTATAAACACTTACAACTACATTACAGTCTGTTATAAACCGGTTATTACAGGTTTATATACTGATTATTCATGATAAACAGATAAACAATCTTTAATGCAACTGAAAGTACAACAATCACTTCTCTGATACAGACCTTTTTACGCATTAAGCTATTAATGCTCATCACTTCCTGTGTGCCCTTCACAATAAATGCACTTTAATGTGAAGTCAGTTTCTCCAGAGAATAAAGATTAATAATAAATAAATAAATAATAATAATAAAGAAGTACCAGAAAACTCAAGGAACTTTATATTCTGGTATTTGTTGTAACGCTTCTGTAGGACTCTTTTCTCACTGTTTTCTTGCTACTTTCACTGAATTAAAGTGTTTTAAAGTTCTTTAATTAAATGTCATTATCATGTAAAATAAAAACATCCTCTGTCTTTGTGTGTCTGTAGATTTCTACAAGGGGAAGACGGTGTTCAAGCACTGGTTACCGGGGGTGTGTTACCGTAACATCACCTTCCAGCTGATCTCTGAGGCCACAGTGTACCAGACTGCACTGGTGACACACAGTGACATCACACACACACCTCTGCACCACAGGACAGGTGAGACACATCACAGTGACATCACACACACACCTCTGCACCACAGGACAGGTGAGACACATCACAGTGACATCACACACACACCTCTGCACCACAGGACAGGTGAGACACATCACAGTGACATCACACACACACCTCTGCACCACAGGACAGGTGAGACACATCACAGTGACATCACACACACACCTCTGCACCACAGGACAGGTGAGACACATCACAGTGACATCACACACACACCTCTGCACCACAGGACAGGTGAGACACATCACAGTGACATCACACACACACCTCTGCACCACAGGACAGGTGAGACACATCACAGTGACATCACACACACACCTCTGCACCACAGGACAGGTGAGACACATCACAGTGACATCACACACACACCTCTGCACCACAGGACAGGTGAGACACATCACAGTGACATCACACACACACCTCTGCACCACAGGACAGGTGTGTAAACATATGTAAAGAGTTTCCTGTGAGGTGTAAAAGTTGTTGTGTGGATAAAAACTGCTGCATTTGGTTGGAAACTTGTTTTTTGTCTCAGCACATACGAGAGTCTTCAGTTCGCCGACACGTGAAAAACCCAGAGATCTCGCTGGTATTTTTCCCGGGAAAAGGAAGCAGATTTTGGGGAGAATTCCCGGGAAAACTGTGATCTTAATTCCCAGTATTGAACCGGAGTAGAGCCTCAGCTTGTCTGAAGAAACAGTTGAAGTGATGACTTCAGGTTTATTAAATGTCGCCTTCTCAGCAGAGGATCATTATAATAACAGCAGCAGATTAATGAGAGAAGACAGCCCCCCCCCCGCTGAGTCTCTGTATTATTGATTTGGTCCAAACAGCAGACGCTTCGTTATGCATCACGTCTCTTCACTGTGACTAATGAGGGAGTTCTTTCTCACTTCAACACGAGGACGGATTATAAACAGTTTCTTTACTACCAGAGACTCGTGTTTCGCCTCAGACTGAGCTGGAAACATCATCAGATATTTACAGATTTAAATCACATCTTCTCCTGAGTGTTATTACAACATAAAACACATTTTAGCTTATTTATTATTTCAGTGTTGGTAACGTACGGAGCCCGGCAGGTGTTACAGAGAGCACAAATGACTAAATCGTGCTCCCAAATTAATCTTTTGTTTGCACAAATTAAGGGAACATTTAACAGTAAACATTGTTGTTAACATTTGAACATGTTTAAGGATTCAAACAGAACAAAATGTCTCTTGTGTTTCAATAAAGTTTAGTTTTGGATTAAATGGAGACTTACTTTGGATTTTGCCCGTTTACCCTGAAATAAGAAGAAAGTTTTATCTTTGACTTGTGTAACTTTATGTTCTGTAATATTGAGGGAGAACGTTTACTGTGGGAACAAGTTGTTAGTGGAACATACGGACCTTGTTCCTGCCTCTACATGATGATGATGGTGATAATTAAGAATTCAACAAATCTTGTCCTGTCTTTGGGTTGTTTGTATAAATGAAAACCAGCAGAACCTGGTTTTGGTTCTTTAACGTTCTCCTGTCCCGCTCCGTCACAGTGCCCTACCCCCCCCTCAACATTTCCCGTAAGATCGTCCACCTGAGTCAGAGGGCGGGACCAGGTGAAGCCTCCAGCATCGTGCCTCCTGAGGGGGGCGAGGAGAGCCGGCGAGCCTCCCGTCGAGCCCGGGACGTCCCCCTGATGGAGGAGCAGGAGGAGGAGCAGCAGGAGGAGGAGAACACCTCTGAGGAGGTGGTGGGAGCTGTCACTCAGGTTCCCTTCCCCCCAACACACAACCTGACAGGAACCAATGCTGTGAGGACCAATCAGACGCCGGAGGCTGAGACCCAGAGCTACTGGCTGGACCCGACCGACCCATCTCCTGCAGACGGGGAGGACGAGTTCGTCAACGCAGTGGTGTCAGAGTACGAGGACTCCAACGAGCCGGGCTCAGCCATGGGGGTCCCCTCCGAAGTCTCCGTCCTGCCCACCAAACTGCCCCCCATCCTGCTGGAGCTGCGCTGGCTGCCCCCCCGACCCCCCACCAGCTACGACGGCTTCAACATCTACATCTACAGAGACGGTAAACTGTAAAAATAATACGATTATTTTTAAATCATGAAGTCACAACGAGCCTTCCAAGACTGAAATAACAATAAGGATGTAAAATCAATAGAGAAATAAAATCTGATTAAAATTCCAAAAGGAAAAGAAAGAAACAAAATAAAATCTGTGAAATTGTGAATTGTTTTTGTTTTGTTTTTTTTTACTATTTTTGAAGATTTTATAGCCAACAATTAACTGATTAATTGTTTGGCCTAATCAATATTGGAAAAAATGTGTTAGTTGCAGCCCTAAAAGTTTAAAAAAGTATTCAGGTATCGGATCGGCACTTTGAAACGACAAGTTGTGATCTAATTGATTAAAAACAGGTTGGTTGGGAACATGTTAGCTAACGTAGCTAGCTAGCAGATGCTAATGCTGAACGAGTAACTGACACATAAAGAAAGAGTGAAGGGAGTTTAGCGTCTTCACAGCGTGTACTGCTTCCGTCCACTGACGCTCACACTCACCTGACGCTCACCTGTCCTCCTCAGGTAACTCGACAGAAACAGCCACCGTGGATGAAAACACTCACGAGTTCTTCACCGAGTTAACGGAGCCGGGAACGTACCGGGTCCAGGTCACCACGCTCAGCTCGTCTGGAGAGTGTGAGGCCCGAGAGAGCAGCGCCGACACCGGCTTCACCTTCTACCTCAGTGCGTACACGATCACATGACCTTTCACCATTCATTCACTGTGGTGAACACACCCAGTCCCAATCACCAATCAATCATGTTATTATCAGTAAGTGAGTTATTTAAGGAGAACTGAATGGACTGGAACATGTTAAGGTACTTTTATAGGCAGTTTAAGGGCTTTTTTACAGGGTAAAAACCTACATTGCTAACGATTGAAAACCATTCAATTAATGTATCAATTAAGCGACTGTTTTTAAAAACCCTGTACTTTGTACCTTACAGTGGGTTCACCCCCAACATTTAAATGAAAGGATTAGGATAAATTAAGGGTTTTTAATGGATCACCTGCGTGGTTTAAGGTGGATTTTAAGCGGTTGAAAGAATGAAAGCCATCCCTGAATTTTCACTTGAAGAGAAAAAGTATAAATTCTGGGATAGTTTTCATGTTATTTGTTCAATTTTAAGGTGTTTTTTTTTTTAACCTTAAAAAGCCCTTAAACCATGCAAATAATCCATTAGAAATTCCTTTAATACTGTATTTAACACGCTGTTAGTTTATCCATTATTTATCCCCATAAAGTCCCATTAAAATAACTTTATTACGTCACTATTAATGAGTGAAATGATGGAATTTAAGGGAAAGAATGAGGGGACTAAGAGTGATTTGGTGTTTTTGTGTTTCCTGTAAATCCCTGAATCAACTCTCTGGACTCAGAAACTCGGGACTCTTTGTGTTCATAGCGTAATAAAACCGGATTGTTTGTTCCAGGTCCTGGTGGCGAGCTGCTGGAGGATCTCCGGGAGCGTCCTCAGGCCGTCAGCGTCAGACTGCTGGACTCCAGCACCGCTGCCGTCTCCTGGGCTCCGTCCTCCGAGAACCACAACGGCAGCCTGGTGTCGGTGGTCTCTACGACCTGCCTCAGACCGAGCCTCAGCCAGAGGATGGAGAACACGTACTGCAGCGAGGTAACACGGCTCGTTAGTGGTTCATCAGTCAGGGCTGAAAACTGTGTTCTTTAATCAATATTCAAGATTCGATCAATTCATCCATAAAAACATGTAAACTACAGTTCTGCCATCTCACCAACCAACACATAAGAAATAAACAGCCAGGACTGATCAATAGAGAGGAAATGAACTTTTCTATGGATCCAGTTTAAAGGCTGATTAAGGGATGAATTGATGGATTGTCATTTATTTAAATTGATTATCTGCACAGTTTTTTAGTGGTCAAAACCAGCCCTTAATTTCTACCTTAAAAGGACCTTAACTTTTCACTTCAGATAATGTTTTGTTTATTTTAATGAAATAAAATATAAAACAAAGAAAATAAGTGAAAAAGAAGAGAAAAAAGTCATTTTCATGTTTTTAAGTGTAATGTTGGCTAACTCATCTCTTCTCCTGTAGTGAATAAAGTGTTTGTGAGAGTTTTATTAAATTATTATTATGATTCTCAGTAGATCTATAAACTGGTCTTTGTCCCGTTAATACAGAGATCTTTATTCTTGTTGTTGATTTAAAACTAAAGATCATTTCGTGTCTCTGATGCAGGAAACAAACAGCTGAAGGTGATCAGTTTTAGATGAATGAGCTGAAGTCTGAACGTTCAGACAGTGAAAGTGTTAAAGTGTGAAGTGACTCTGCTGACGTGAAAACACTTCGGCTGTTTCCAACACGCTGAGTTTGTGTTGATAACCGGGACAGATGTGACCTGAACACAGCAGGCTGGGTTTCTCAGTATCACACTGTTCATTCATATTAATATTATTATTACAGTTTATGAATGAAAATGAAACGTTTTTCCACCTAAAGGATCCGACACAGTATCAGGGCCACTGTCAGTCATGATATTTTATTTAAAAGGTCAAAGTTATGAGAAATAAGTTTAGCAAAGTTTTTTTAATTTGATGTTTCTGCAGGAGAACTCGACGAGTGACATCATCACGAACCTGACCCCCGGGGCTCAGTACAGAGTGGTGGTCTACCACACTAACGGACCCCTGATCAGCCCTCCGTCTGAACCCGTCATCATCGATATTGGTGAGCATGTAGAACTGGTTCCTGTAGAACTGGTTCCTGTAGAACTGGTTTGTTACAGGAAGTGATGGTGTTCTGGGACGATGCAGTAAAACACTTTAATAAAATGTTTCGATTGTATTTATTTACATAAGATATGGAGAATCCAACATGGTCCTGATTATAAAGCTGTGATACTGATGGAGATCCTGATTGATCAGTGATCAGAGGCTGTGTGTTGCTTTATTGATGACTTCAGTTCTCTAACAGGTGATGTCATCATAGTCTGTGTGTATCGTGTGTTTTATATCTTACTGCAGTTTCCATTTAAGGGCCTTACAATGCTGTGTGTGTGTGTGTGTGTGTGTGTGTGTGTCAGAGCCCACAGGTGTGCGTGAGCTGGCTGTTTACCCTCTGAGTCCGACAGCAGTGATCCTGAGCTGGCAGCGTCCGTATCACGTGGCCTTCAGGAAGTACGTCCTGCAGACCTTCTTCTTCAACCCCGTCACCCTGGCCTCCGAGTGGACCACCTACTACGAGATCGCCGCCACCGCCTCCGTCATCGCCTCAGTGGTAACGCGCACACACACACAGTGCTGTGACATGTAGATTGTTGTTCAGGTTTAAACATTTTCTCCTCTCACAGCTCTTCTTGTGTGTTTTCTCTCAGAGAGTCACGGATCTGCTGCCGGCGTGGTATTATAACTTCCGTGTTTCCATGGTGACGTGGGGCGACCCGCCGCTCAGCTGCTGCGACAGCTCCACCGTCAGCTTCGTAACAGGTAACAGGTGACATATATCTGTCATTACACTGAGAGCTGTGGGTCTGGATGTTACTGTCCTCTTCTCCATGTTTACTGTTGACATCAGTCTACATCAGTTCATCCTATAATTTAAATTTAGGTCCACAGCAGGCTGCTACGTGGAGACAAGTGAGGTTCATTGTCAAAAATGTAATTTCCCTTTCTCAGATGAAGTGTGAATTCTCAAATATTGGACGCATTAATAATTAAAGGTTGATAAAAACGTGGGAGCTGCTGAATCGTCTGCACTATAATAAATTCAGTGTGTTCATTCTGAACACTGATACGTTTCTACTTTGCCATTTTTTTGATCGCTGTTGAGCTTTTATCAATGAAATGAGACACTTCCTGCAGACATATTTCACATTAAAAGCCCACCATGAAAGGAAGCGGTTCATGTCCTTTGAGCCCCTAGAAGGCTTTTAATGTGACAGATCTGTGCAGGAAGTGTTGAGTTCCATTGACAGAAGCTTTAACAGCGATTTAAAAACTAAAATAAAACAAAAAAACGGCAAAGTGCAGGCGACTTAATTAATAATTAGTTTACATGTTTACATTTTTTATTGTTATTTATGTATTGTGTAGGAGAAATTGTTGCACATTGTTCATGTTTGGATGTTGCACACTATGCAACAGTTGTTTAATTAAACTTTTTTTTACAGGGACAATGCATGATGATGATCAACATCACTGTAAATGTGCCAGTGTAGCCAAAAGGCTAATTTCCTGTCCCTTGGCCAGATGTGAAATTAGCCATCAAGATAAAAATAGTAGAATTGCAGGACATAATCAATGGTGTATTAGAATACCTCACTAAAATATAAACACCTGAAGAGTAAAAGTTAAATATCACGATGATACATGTGGTTTCTCCTCGTCTCAGCTCCTGAGGCTCCTCACATCTCCTCGGTGGATTACTCTCATGGCGTCCTGTACGTTCGCTGGACATACGGCGAGCTCTTCATCGACCTATCACACTCCAGGATGCTGCACTGGCAGGTGGTGGCCGTCGGCAAGAAAGGATCAGAGAGAAGCTACTCCACCGACGTAAGGCGTTCACTCACTCATCCATTCATGCTGGAGTCTTTCTCAGTGTGTAAAACCTGCATCCTCACAGGACTGTTCGGTGAAACGTTCGGGTCATTCTTGGTTCAACTCTTGTTTGTTAACTGGACACACAAACCTGTTTTTTCCAACCTGATGATGGCAACCCTTTCATTTCAGGATCAACTATTGTTCAGTACAAGTTTGTGTTGGTGTCTGGTACCACTGAAGCGTTTTAGATTCTGCAGCAGCAGCTTGTTATTTTAGCGTCGGGTCGAGCTGCTATTGATTATCTCCTCAGGGTCCATTCGATGGTCCAATTAGCAGCAGAGGGATGACCTGCTGTCTCTGCTGCGTCGTCTCCAACTCGTCTTCTCCTCCATGAGGCCAATTATGTTCCCAGCAGACTCAGACCTCCATCCCATAATTAACAGTGAGGGTCGGAGGTGCTGTTTGGGGTTTAATTGGCCTGACTGATAGAGCTCACGTCCTCGCACAGAAACAGGATAAACACAAATCATAATATAATATACAATATAATACAGATACAGTCATTAACTGCAGATAATGATTCTTTTCATCATGTATGGATTTTTTCTTTGATTGTTCAATTGATTGTTTAATCTAGAAAAATGTCCATTACAAGTTCTTAGAGCGCAACATCCCATCATACAGTTTCTTGTTTTGGCAGTGGTGTTGCTAGGTGGTTGCTAGGTGGTTGCTATTGTGCTCTTGGCAGGTGATCGGTCAGTAACAGGTTGCTGTGGTGTTTCTAAGTGGCTGGAAGAGAGTTCTGGGTGGTTGCTAGGGTCCTAACAGGTGGTTACTAGGGAGGTCCAGGTTGCTATGGTGTTTCTTAGTGGTTGCTAGGATGTTCTGAGCAGTTACCAGGGCATTCCAAATGTGGTTGCTTGGCAGTTGCTATGGTGTTGCTGGTGGTTGCTAGGTCTGCATGTGGTGGTGGGGCGGTACCAGGTGGTTGCTATGGGTTTCCGGGCGGTTGCTAGGGCGATACCAAACGTTAATGTTACATTTAGCTTTGACAATAATGAAATATCAACATTCATGCAAATTAAGTTTCTTTTATTTGATTAAATTAAATTAAATTGAATGATTAATCAATGATCATTTGCTGCCTGTTGACTGACTAATATATTAATATAATCCAAGTTATTAACACTCAACATAGATGCTACTTACTGTAATAACTGTACTGCTTACATTATTATTATTATTATTATTATTATTATTATTATTATTATTATTATTATTATTATTATTATTATTATTATTATTATTATCTCATTTACACTACTGTCAGGTGTTGTTTATTCATGTTTTGGGGCAAATTGTTCTTTAAATGTAATAAACAGATCTTTAATGTTTATATTTTAGTGTTATTGAAACTTCAACACCAAGACAGGAAACACATGTTTTTAGTGTGTGTGTGTTCAGTCATTTTCCATCTACAGTTTGTTAATTAGAGGTCAGACTGATGTGAGGACTGTAGCATTGAGACAGAGGAGGATTAAGTCATATTTTAGGAAAATACCTACAGTGTCACATTTTGACGTGTGTGTGTGTGTGTGTGTGTGTGTGTGTGTGTGTGTGTGTGTGTGTGTGTGTGTCAGGTGACTCGTAACGTGATGCGGGCCAGCCTCCCTCTGCCTCCAGGAGACATCTACAACCTGACGGTGACGGCCTGCACTGAACGCAGCAGGAACACCTCCATGCCCAACATCATCAAACTGGGTCAGCACACACACACACACACACACACACACACACACGTTTATATACACAGCTGTTGCAGAAACCACCAAACAGATGTGAGTAAAAACAGTAAATTAGAAGCAAACACATTCACCTTCTGTGTATTTTATTTTTGTACTCGTTGAATCCAAACTGGACATCTACAGCAGACGTGCAGGTGGGCAGAGCTGACTGCCTGAAAAAAAACTGCCTGTTTTGCTTCATTTACAGTCATTAAAATAAAAAGTAGAAAACTAAAAATAGAAATAAAAGTTAAAATAAATCATCCTGGGGAAAACTAAATGAACCAAACTACAGGTGTGAAAGTGACCTTAAAATGAGATTTCCACACAGGCAGTCTGGTTCATACGATCAATAAAAGCTTTTACTCTTGTTTCAACACTACAGCTGCTTTTCATGAGACTAAACATGACCAGTGTCCCAGTGACACAGTGTTCACATTGAAGTGAATGAGGAAGCTGTTTACTTTCCTCACCAGGTGAGATGAACCTGCAGGAGCCTCCAGGTGTGTCAGAGCAGGCAGGTGTCTGTCTCCTCTCTCCACAGAGACTGAGTCACGTCTTCAGTGTGCAGCTTCGAACTGGCTGCACCCTGAAAGTGAATATGAAACTTCATTTTGTTCCACTTCCTCTTCTGAGCGAGTGGAAGTATTTCTGTCTCAGAGTGTGCGGAGACTCGGCTCGGCTCTGACCCAGTTTACACCTGCAGCTTTTACTTTCATACAAACTGAGGTTGAGGGTTTTGTTTCTCTTTTCATTGTGGTCTGGGGCTGTTTGTTGCAGAGCCGGCTCCTCCCAGGTCTCTGTTCGCTGTGAACGCCACTCACTCAGCTGTGACTCTGCTGTGGACCGAGGAGGGAGTGGTCGACTACTACCAGGTCCTCTGCAAACCCAACAAGCCCAGCAAGGAGCTCAAGGTAAAACAGCTGTTTATTAGCAAATACAACCAATCACGAGACACGCAGTCAGAAAGAAGAAGTCAAAGATTTGACCTCATTTGACTTCTGTAAACTTTTTAAAACCTGTTATGAAGTTCTTCACAGCTACAGATGAAATAATATACACCGAGTACGCACCACAAAACTGAACAGAAAGAAAAGAAAAGTAAAATGTGTTTGTTAAAGTTAAAGTGACGTTAAATTAAAGTTAGTGTGTTGATCTGCAGCATCTTCATCTGTTTGACTGAGATTCAACTGTGACACAAAATGACGTCTTCAGTGTTTAGAAGTTCAGAGCGTCCAGAAGAAACGAATCCAAGAACAACCGTCTCAAGTCAGTCAGTGGTTCTCAAACTGTGGGTCCGGCCCCTCAGGTGGGCGCAGGGCTGCAGCAGGAGGGTCTGCAGGTAAACGATCTGTTAACTGTTCATCATCAACATCAAGAAAGCAAATCAAACATGAGACCCACATTTAGAAAGAGGAAGTGTTTGACGGACTGTAAATCTTTCTTTATTTCTGAGGTCTGTTCGACAGTCGGCTGATTTATTTTTCATTCTCAGTTTTTTCTTGCTGAACAACCGATGAATCAATACAGCAAAGTTTAGAAACTTTAACAAAACCACATCAAACTGGCCTCACTGATCTGAAGCACTGATGTACAGCAATAAATCAATAAGTAAATAAATAAATACAGAAAAATATAAAACCCTTTATGTATTGCTGGTTTATTTTATTCTAAATGTTTTATTTAGATTAAACTAAATGAAAAAATTATAATAAATGATAAATATTGATCCCAAATCATCGCCCACTGTAAACTTTAACATCTTTAATTAAGAGTTTAATAATTGTTTAAATTGCTTTCAAGACAAAACGTTGTTGAGACCAGAATATCTGCTGGAAAAATGACACGTATTGATTGGATCTCTATTCAATCAATCAAATTTTGTTTTGCACCTTTTATCAGGTTTGTGGAGTTTGTAAAACAACTGGATGCACGTTAAGTAAAAATATACTGATTTCTAAGATTATACAAATAAAACTAATAAAATGGATAGTAGTCATTAATAAAACAGTATCTGAAGCCACCTCCACACTGGCTGCAGTTTCCGTGTGGTTTCTTCCTGACCTTTGAATCAGCAGGTTGTTTGAACCCTCCTGTTTGATCTGAAGCAGAATGAGTCACACGTCGTTAACGAGGAGGACGTTTGCTGCAGGGCGGCGGCTGCTCGCTACTGTCGGCGGGTTCGTCAGCACCTCGCCGGATATTTTAAACTTTGGTCTCCTGTTGTCTCGTGTCTTTCAGGCCCGGGAGCCTCAGACGGCCAACTCTCATGTGGTGACGGTGTCTGGTCTGATGCCCTCATCCACCTACAACTGCACCGTCACCAGCTTCAGCTACAGCACGCCCAGCAAGCCCGCACACATCACCATCACCACCGTCGGTAGGCGCGCTGTCTGGTGAACTGATGCTGTACCTGCGTTATTACCACAACAACGTAGACTCTTATTATTATTATTATTATTATTATTACTGTCTGTATCGTTAGCTTTAACACACCAAACACCTTCATCTAATCGGTGTGTTTGTTATTGGCGCCCAGACATGTGACTCATTAATGTGAAATATTTGACAAATAATCCATTAATGATGAGTTTCAGGTGTTGTTATTTTGGTTTACGTCAGATTAATGAGATTTTAAGGGATTCTTACTCGGTCTTCAGGTATTTAACAGGTTTTTCCAGATTTGGGATAAACTAATGATGTATTGTAATGATGCATTAATGGACTGTAATATATTAAGGGATTATCTGTAATGGATTAAGGAGTTTATAAGGGGCAAAACATTCCTTAAATTTACAAAATAACAATTTAATTTGTACCTTTTTTAAAAGTGAAAAAGTCAGAGATTCACTCAAAATGTGTGGGTTATTAATGGATAAAGTAATGAAATATAATATATCAAGGGGTTTTGCACAGTTGCACAGTGCAGGAAGAGATTTTTAAGGGGTAAAAACATTTTAAAATTTACCAAATGGCATTAAAGCAGTACCTTTAATTTTCACTTTAATTGAAAAATAGATGGGATTCAAGTTTTTTGTTAAGTTTGAAGCAGGTTTCATCCATTAAAAAGCCCTTAAACCAAGCAGATAATCCTTTAAAATACATAAATACTGTATATTACAACACATTCAATTAACCCTTTAAAATCCCATTTAAAATACCTTAATTACATAGTTATTAATGGGTAAATCAATGTAAAAGAAAAGTGAAGGAATTCAGTTTAATAGTGTTCCAAAGTTTGTTTCTACTTTGCTGTTTTTTCAGTGGCTGTCAAGCTGCTGTCAGTAAAACTCAACACTTCCTGCAGATGTTTCACATTAACAGCCTGCTTAGAAAGGGAGGTATTATAATCTTTGAACTTGTGATGTGAAATATCTGTAGGACGTGTTGAGTTTTATTGACAGTAACTAAACAGCTATCAAAAAAACGGCAAAGCAGAAGTGATTGGAATTAATGAATTGTACTGATGAAATGAACATACTGAATTGATCAAGACAACATGTTAACATGGAGGAAGTGTTGAGTTACAACAAATTAAAACATACTGACATATCATCAAATATGCTTAAAAAACAGGGGAATTAGAACTAAAGTTCTGTTCATGATAGAAGACTGTTTGTGTCTGCAGCTAAAGAGATGAACCCGAGCGTCGCAGCGATCTCGGCTCTGGCCGTCCTCAGCATCCTGCTCATCAGCCTGCTGGTCCTGTTTCTGCTCGTCCTCCGCAAGAAGCATCTGCAGATGACCAGGTACAACACTCGCAACACCTCCACCAGGTACAACACTCACAACACTCACCAGGTGGCCAACACTCTCACAACACCTCCACCAGGTACAACACTCACAACACCTCCACCAGGTACAACAGTCGCAACACCTCCACCAGGTACAACACTTCCACCAGGTACAACACTCGCAACACCTCCACCAGGTACAACACCTCCACCAGGTACAACACTCACAACACCTCCACCAGGTACAACAGTCGCAACACCTCCACCAGGTACAACACTTCCACCAGGTACAACACTCGCAACACCTCCACCAGGTACAACACCTCCACCAGGTACAACACTCACAACACCTCCACCAGGTACAACACTCGCAACACCTCCACCAGGTACAACACTCGCAACACCTCCACCAGGTACAACACTCTCAACACTCACAACACCTCCACCAGGTACAACACTCGCAAAACACCTCCACCAGGTAGAAAACTCACAACACCTCCACCAGGTAGAAAACTCAACACCTCCACCAGGTACAACACTCTCAACACCTCTACCAGGTACAACACTCTCAAAACACCTCCACCAGGTACAACACTCACAACACCTCCACCAGGTACAACACTCTCACAACACCTCCACCAGGTACAACACTCTCAACACCTCCACCAGGTACAACACTCTCAAAACACCTCCACCAGGTACAACACTCTCAAAACACCTCCACCAGGTACAACACTCTCAAAACACCTCCACCAGAATCATTCAAAAAAAGACCAGAGTCCTGTAGCCAGCAGACAAAATACAATAATATACAGTAACAGACTGTTTTTACAAAGAATGTTTGACGTATTTCTTCATGGGGATAAAAGACATGAATTTCATACTTGTATCATCAACAGTTTTGTAGTTTCAACAGAACTATTTTCAGCTGGAATGTGGCGGGAAATCAACACTGTTGGACCACTTAAAACTCCGCTCACGTTAGTATGTGCCAACCTCAGCTTTGAGGTTAGCAGAAGTGGGTTTGTTTTGCAGCTAACACCCTCCTAACTCATCTGGTTTCTATGAGCTGCAAGATTACATGTCACATTTTATTCTTAGAAGAAGTGACGCTCAGTATTTGGGGATAGGAACTTCCTCTTTTCATGAGGCTAACCAACATGAAAAACTCGTACATTATTTATCTGAATATAGATCTCAGGCTCAGAATTTATGTCTTTATGTCCACGAGTCAAAACAACTGGAGACGCAGATATTTAAAGAGGCTGTTACCAGATTATAGTATAAAGTCAGAAAGTGAATGATCGTGGATTTATTTTTACTCCTTCTGTTATATGGTTACTTTTTTCCACTATTTTTAATAAGTCCTGATTGTGGCATATGTCAAAATTGTAACTTTCAAAGTAAAAATTATGAGATAAGTTGAAATTTCAACATACATACATACATGTTGTACTGTTTATTTTAAAACATGAACACATTTAATTACCATGTGGTGTGTGGGGACTCTATCGCCACACAAGTCAATCAACTCTTATGTTTATGTCAAAACCTTTACTTTTTAAATAAAATTATGAGATAGTAAGTTAAAATGATGATGTTCTAAGTAATAATTATTAGTTACCAAATTTTTCCCTTTTCTCAAAATTTACTTAGTCATAATTTTAGTAAGTCAAAATGTTTACGTATTAATCTCAGAATTTTGACTTGGTTTCTCCTAATTTAGTGTTTTTATTTTTGTTATTTTTAACTTTTTATCTATTTTATATTTTGGCAGTATTGGGCTTTTGCACATGTTGTTCCTCAACTTTTTAAAGACCTGAACAGTTTTAATCAATATGAGCAGAACGTGGTTTATTGGGACTGTTTCCTGTCTCAACTGCTAATTATCAAATAGTTATAAATAAAGTTACATTTTCAACACAAGTCAACAAACTCTCACATTATATTATATCAAACACAGTTTTCAGTTTAGGTCTTCTGTTATTTTCACCCTCTTACAGCTCACTTCCTCTTTTTACTGAACGGTCATCAAATATTTCTGACTTCCTCAAACTGTTCTGAACTTTTCTCACCACTTTTTCCACTGATGATTTGTTTATTGGTGTTTTCTGTTTCAGAGAATGTGGCGCAGAGACTTTCGTCAATTTCGCTTCATTTGAAAGAGACGGGAAGCTTCCTTATAACTGGTAGGACCTCCTCCGTTTGTTTTTTTCATCTTCAAATCACAATCAAATGTTTAAACGACATCTTTAAGTCAAATCTGAACGTGAGAAGTTGAAGTGATAGAAGCACTTCACAGTCCTGAGACCTGAGTGTTTTAGATCCGGTTCGCCTCAGTAATCACACATCCTCAGTTTGTGTCAAAGCCTGTCAAACACCCTCAAAAGACCCAATCAGAGGCAGATTAGCGGCCCGGCCGGGGATTGAGGAGGCAGATTAGGGATTTGAACATGTAGCTACAGATTTTAGCTCGTCTGTGGTGCTTTAAGCAGCACGAGGCGACGACGACGACGACGATGATGATGATGATGATGATGATGATCTCAGCCCTGCCCGCTTTGTTTGGACCAGCTGAAATGAGGTGTTTGTTGATGATGAAAGCTCGGGATTTCACTTAATCTCAGATTAAAGGGACAAAATGTTGCTTTTGGAGTAAAGTTGTGTTAAATTCTACAAAACAAGAAATGACAATCCAGTCATTTATTCTTTAAAATTAGACTCTTTTAAAGGAAGAGGCAAACATGTCTCTCCCACATCGTGGCTGATGGATCAGATTCAGTCCAACACGTGTTATTTATGAGATTTGTGATTAATATAACAGCTGAAAGACGGTCAGTTAAGGCAGAACCTTTGCTTCCATCTGCTGTTGTATTTGACCTTCATCACTAAATGCACATGTCCATCAGAGTGTCTTCTTCTTCTTAATGTGATGGTGGAGTTGTGTTTATGCTTTGGCTGCATGTCAGCAGACCTCGCTGTTTGATGTGTTACAGCAGTGTGGATGTGATGAGAAAAGGTGACGTCACCACTGATGCAGATAGAAGATCTTTATAAAACAAGGTCCTTTGCAAGTGCGTTATTTTTTATCTGAAATTAACAGGTATTAAAAATAAATACAAACCTAATGTTTAGTACTTTGTTTATGCACCGACTCTGAAACTCTTCATGACAATAAAATCACTCAAAGGAAAAAAACACGTACAACGTAAATAATACTGTATATTATTATAATAATGTTGTGTACAATATCATGCTCATGGAAAGCAGTTGTATCGTCTAGTCATCTCGTTGCCCTCAAATATTGATTTGAAGAAAGTAAGCGCAAGATTGACATGATCATATTTGGCCAAAATATTTTTACTAATTTCAAAAAATCTCATGAAAAACCAAAACCAACAGAGTGTTTACCAATGTGGAGTACCTCAAGGCTCCATTCTGGGTCCTATTCTTTTCTCCATTTACATGCCTCCTCTTAAGTAATAGACATGTTATATCTTTACATTTGTATGCAGAAGATACACAATTGTGAAGATACAAAAAGTATAAAACAAACCATATGGCTTTAAGACACACTCCCTGACCTTCTTCTCCTTCTCCAAATTCCATAATTTTGTATAATTTAATTTGTTAATCCCAAAATTTGTTATAGCATCCCCCCAAATATGTGCTATTATATTGTTTCTACAAAACCTTTTTTTTTTCATTTCACAAAAGAACCCAAAGTTGTTAAATGTTGTCTAAACACAAGCAGCTGTACAAGAACTTTGTCTAAATAAAATACAGTCTAAAAGTAGAAGAATTATGATTTAAATCAGGAATTATCTGATCAAAGAAGAAGTTAACAAGGTTATGTATCCGACCAGAGATTTAATTTCAAAGGTTGAGTACCAGCACAGTTTTTGATACTGGATACTACAGACTCATCCCAGTCTGGACCAAAACAGGCTAGAGGAAGAAGACCGTCGTTTTATCATTTCCACTCTGAGCTTCAGTTTCGGGAACAGGAAACAGAACCTCAGCGTGGATGAAAAACTAAAACAGACCCAGAGATGAGTTCTTAAATGTATCTGCATCAGTGAGGTCACGACCCGAGCAACACAATGTTAAAGAGATCATCAGGTTCATTAAGGTGGCCATCACGTGGTTTGACGTCACCACCGAGTGACAAGATGTGGACTGTTTATACATGATGGGGGTCCTGGCTGAGTGTTGCATTGTGGGACGGGCCGGGAGGACGCAGTGATGTCACAGACTCAGGCTGGAGGTTGTAAAATGAGACAGAGCGGCCATTGACGTCCGGCAGCAAACAGACTCCTGTTGTCCTCCAGAGAGACAACGGGACACTTTCTGAAGGGCTGCATGATGCATTAACTCTGTGTTCAGCACTAATGTGAAGCTCTCGACGCTCTGTGCCTCTTTACTAATGGAGCACCATGTTCTGTCCCCAACCTATCGCCCCCTGGTGTCTGTTTTCCTTTATTTTTTCTTGTTTGTGTTTTTATTTTATTTTTTATTTGAACCCCCTTCAGGCGAAGAAGCCTCTTTGCCTTCCTTACCCTACTGCCATCCTGCCTTTGGACTGACTATCTTTTGGCTTTTTATATTAATCCTTGGTAAGTAAGCACTTGCTGGCCAAAAACACTTCACTTCAGGGGCATGTCTTAGCAGAGCCACAGCCCACAGTATTGATCAGAGACATTGTTTTACTCTCCATTTGAACCCAAGTGACCTCAGTGCGGAGCCACCAGATCATCTCTGGATCCAGAACTAAAGGATAAGTCTGGTGATGTTCTATATGTTTCCTGTTGTCAACAAATCCCATGAAAAGACCAAAACAGACAGTGTGTTTACAGACGTGGTGTGCCTCAAGGCTCGATTCTGGGTCCTATTCTTTTTTCTATTTACATGCTTCTCCTTTTTAGTAAGACAAAATGCAGAAAGTCATATTTATGCAGATGATGTTGCAGTCCCTGTCAACATTTGTGGTACTAGTTGTCTCATTGCCCTCAAATATTGGTTTGGGGAAAATAAGTGTTAGATATCATTTAATCTTAAAAAGTGTAGGACTGAGATGATTGTATTTGGGCCAAATATTTTTACTATTTTAAACAAATCACATGAAAAGACCAAAACCAACACTGCATTTACCGACGCGGTGTATCTCAAGGCTTGAATCTGAGACCTCTTTCTTCCTCTTGGTCACATAATAAGTAGACAAAATCTTGTTTTTATACAGATGATACATAATTATATCTTCCTGTCAACCCTAGTGATACTGGTGGTTAGATGTCTTGGGGTTTTCTGTAGCTTAAAGAGGATCAAACCGATATCATTGGATTTAGCCGAAATATTTTTACTATTTTCAACAAATCACATGAAAATACCAAAACCAACAATGCGTTTACTGACACAGTATATTTCAAGACGCAATTCTGGTTCCTATTTATGTCTGCTTCCATTTACGTGCTCCCTCCCGGAAGATTCCCATATGAAGGTATAGGGAAGCGGCTGTTAGCTGCATGATGAGCAGAAGTTGTTTTGGTTTTGCAAGGTAAAGGGTTTCAAGGATGAAGACTAACTGGTTGGTTTGGCACCTGCTAGAAGGTTCTGTCACTCAAACATAAACAGATGTTGTTTTGGGGTATTTGATGAAATGACGGATGCTGTTGTTTTTCTTGGGCGGCCAGTCTTGACATGGTTGACCATAATAAACTGCGGCATTAGCTCCAGCGTTGAGATGTGGCCGAGATAATGCACCTTGTTATTGTTCTCCAGCTTTTTTTTATGATCGATTTATCTAAAACTATCATGGAATTAAGTCGGCTCCTCTGAACATTAAATCTGGTGTTCCACAAGGCTCAATTTTAGGCCTCTTGTTGTTCTTAATTAACATAAGTGATCAGCTTAATGTTTAAACTGGTATGTAATATTTTCTTTGCAGACGACACAAGTATATTCGTTTCTCACAGAAACCTTAATAACGAACTACCATTTGATTTTACTCATTGTTAAGGAAACTAATTTCATTTTATTTGGGCCTGAATAAAAAAAAAAACACGTTATGTATTAATGTTATGACTCAGAGGAAGAAGATCTATCAGGCTGTGACACACACAGTACTTGTTAGTAGGTGTTGGTTTGGTTCTGCACATGGGATTTGTTGACAATTAGAAAATATAGAATATCACCAGACTTATACTTTAACACTTGAAAGCTGCATTTTGAAATAAAAAAATGCTTTAATGTCCAGTTTGATTCGAGGGGGAAACAGGAAGTCAGCAGCTGATTTTTCTGACATGTTGAACTTTGTCTTGCAATGCTGTGTCTGTGGTTGAACTCTCAAAGTCACACCGAGTGTGTTTCTACTAACATTTTGGATGTAGCATGATGCTAAATGTTGATGCTAACTACGGCTTTGCTCCATGTTTGGTGTCTGCATGCCGTCTGTCTTTCTCTTTTTGTGGATTTTGTCTTAAGAAGTAGACTTTCAGTAGTGCTGCTGTCAGCGTAGTTGTCTCCTGTATAGCCTGTTAGACCTAGATGTTGTAGTGCATGTTGCTGGTTAAAGAAACACTTGCTGACTGTCTTACAGAACCTCCCAAATCTAAAAATATGCCATCAGCTCTGAGCTGACAGGACATTTTGGGATTTGGGGAGCTGTAAGGCAATCGGAGAGTAAATCTTTAAAAGACCACGTTTGACTCCAGAATGCAAATATAGAAGCATGAAGTGTAAAAGATAAATTACTGTAAATGTGAAAAGGCTGCATGTGTGATATGAAGGTGTCTGCATAAAACAGGTAACAGTTTGTTTGAGATTAATGATTGAAACAAATCACTGAGCATGATATTGATACTCTGATGTGAGAGGATTAGTTATTTTCAAGTTTTTTAGGGTTCGACCGATGGACGGGCTCCATACTGGCCTCCTATGGAAGTCTATGGCTGCCAATAATCAATGAAATCATTTCATCAAATCTAAATTTCACTTTCCATTTGTTGGGTTAGGGGTAGATGTTTGACAAAAATACAATTTCAAATTAATTTACAATTTTCAATTTTATGTTTGAAAATTACAATTACTTCTAAAATTAAAACTTATTGGCAAATAATTTACAGTTAACTCATGATAATGATAAAGCTGAATGGACTTTCTGTTTTCATTTTCTAATTGACAATGTGCAACTTGAACTCAAGAATGAAACTGAAAACTGGATTTTTAAATTTGAATTGTATTTATTTTATATAAATTCTGATTTTAGCTCTGATTTTAATTAAAATGAACATTTTCATAATGAATGGATTCTGCCAGAATTAAATTGATCATGGAAAAGGTCTTTACATTTTCTCTTTCTAAAGCTAAAATTACATAAATCAAATTCACATGCAAAAATCCAATTCACAATTTAGATAATTTACAATTAAATATAATATATTTTTTCCATTTTTGTAATACATAATGTACACACATGGAAACTAACATTTTCATTTGTTTAAGTGATTTCATTTTAATTCTGGCAGCCATAGACTTCCATAGATTTATTAGATCAGATCTGAAAACCTGAAACAACAGAATACAACAAATAAACCCTGAAAAAAATTATATTTTTGCCCCATGATTGTACAAATAAAGTGTTAAAGGGCTTTTACACTCATAAAAAAAAGGACATTTTTAAGGAAAACACTGATTATTTGGGGATTTCTGAGTTGAACTGTCATATTTTAAACATTTTGAAGAACAAAACTAATCCTAACCCAGCAAATTAAATCTAAAAATATTAACTTTTATTAAGAATTTAAATATATAAATCAATAAAGGCTTTAAAAAAACATCGGTCAAACCCTAATGTCTTCAGATCTGGAGGGTGTAAACAGTTAAGTAGTAACACAGTATAATGTAATGTAGTTTTACTGTAGTTACTGTATTAGTATAACAGTATAATGTAGTTTTACTGTATTAGTATAACAGTATAATGTAGTTTTACTGTAGTTACTGTATTAGTATAACAGTATAATGTAGTTTTACTGTAGTTACTGTATTAGTATAACAGTATAATGTAGTTTTACTGTATTAGTATAACAGTATAACGTAGTTTTACTGTATTAGTATAACAGTATAATGTAGTTTTACTGTAGTTACTGTATTAGTATAACAGTATAATGTAGTTTTACTGTAGTTACTGTATTAGTATAACAGTATAATGTAGTTTTACTGTATTAGTATAACAGTATAATGTAGTTTTACTGTAGTTACTGTATTAGTATAACAGTATAATGTAGTTTTACTGTATTAGTATAACAGTATAATGTAGTTTTACTGTACTTACTGTATTAGTATAACAGTATAATGTAGTTTTACTGTAGTTACTGTATTAGTATAACAGTATAATGTAGTTTTACTGTATTAGTATAACAGTATAATGTAGTTTTACTGTATTAGTATAACAGTATAATGTAGTTTTACTGTATTAGTATAACAGTATAATGTAGTTTTACTGTAGTTACTGTATTAGTATAACAGTATAATGTAGTTTTTCTGTATTAGTATAACAGTATAATGTAGTTTTACTGTAGTTACTGTATTAGTATAACAGTATAATGTAGTTTTACTGTAGTTACTGTATTAGTATAACAGTATAATGTAGTTTTACTGTAGTTACTGTATTAGTATAACAGTATAATGTAGTTTTACTGTATTAGTATAACAGTATAATGTAGTTTTACTGTACTTACTGTATTAGTATAACAGTATAATGTAGTTTTACTGTAGTTACTGTATTAGTATAACAGTATAATGTAGTTTTACTGTAGTTACTGTATTAGTATAACAGTATAATGTAGTTTTACTGTAGTTACTGTATTAGTATAACAGTATAATGTAGTTTTACTGTATTAGTATAACAGTATAATGTAGTTTTACTGTATTAGTATAACAGTATAATGTAGTTTTACTGTAGGATGGTTGTCAGTTATCTTTACATGTTTGTATTTTATAGGAGCAAGACAGCTTTAAAGAAACGGAAGCTAACAAGGTAACAAGACTAAACATGTGGCTCTGTGTCTGTGGGCTTCATCAGTGTTTTTATTTCTTTCTTTCTGTTTATTTATTTCTGTTGTGTGTGTGCGTGCGTGCGTGCGTGCGTGTGTGTGTGCGCTGCCATCGCACTAATAACAGCCTTCAGCCAGAAACAGAACATCCAAACTGTTTAATCCAGCAGATTAAAGTGAAACTGAACTGACGGTTTTTAACCTTCAGTGAGGAGGAAACCTCCAACAGAGAGAGAGCGGGAAACATGCACAGATGGACGGATTTGACAATAATAAATGTAAATATAGGACTGTAAGTTAGTTAAACACAATAAAACTAATCTCTTTGGGAAGGTTAAAGGCTGAAATGGAAAACAGATTTATATTAAGTGTCTTGAAATCCTTCAGGATGCTACCAGCCAGGAGCACAATAGTTCACATTTCTTACATTTTTCTTCTTATTAAATCAACAACAGCAAGTGTTCGTCGTGTATGAATGTGAATTTAAAGAGTAAAACGACAACAGGAAAGATCACGGGGTCAAATCTAAAATCATTGTCTGTAAACTTCATGGAAAGTTAGATTTTTAGTGACGTTTGATAGATATTTCATCCACTGTGGTGGTAAACACAAAGCAAGGCCCTGTCGTTGGTATAAATATGAATTTGAAGCCCTCTCATGTTCATATCTGTATTTTCTGACCCGTCTTGTTTCAGTCCTGTGCAGCTGGACGACTTCGACGCCTACTTCAAAGAAATGAGCAAAGACTCGGCCTACAAGTTCTCGCTGCAGTTTGAGGTAAAAGTTTTCACAAGTTCAGTCAGACATGTTTTTGTTCACACACAGAAACACTGCTGCTTCATTTATACTGAGCTCCGGCTGCAGAGTCGCCATATCGAAGAGCAGAAAGCTCATAAATAACAACCAGTGTTTCAATAAGTGTTTAACCAATCGTTTTCCACCACTTTAAGAGCTACAGAGATACAAGTATATTCCAAGTACAGCAGTTTATTAGAAACCTCAGAGATGAGCATCGCACAAAACCACACACATTCAAACAGAACTGCTGCTGTAAATCTCACCGTTTATATCGTCATATAACTTGAACTGTGATTGGTCAGACTCAGTTCCTCTGACTGGTTTCCTGAATGTTCTCTGGGAGTCGTGCAGATGTTTCAGACGTGTTGTTGATGTTTTCAGGAGCTGAAGAGCGTCGGTCTGGATCTTTCCCATGATGCAGCAGACCTGCCCGTCAACAGGCCGAAGAACAGATACACCAACATCCTCCCCTGTGAGTCAAACTGAAGACCTGTCAAAACTAAACACCTGCTTTTATATTAACTTTTAATTAAGTAGTTCAGGATCCGTCAAACAAATGAGTTGGATTTAATTATGAAAGTGACAAGATACTAACGAAGCTGTCCGACAGCTTTTTGAGGCATTTGAGCAGAAATAAAGATCATGTTGTCGTCGGATGAATATTCACATCAGACTCTTAAAACAAACAGAACGTGTTGATCTTGTTTTTCTCTCAGAACATGAAGCTGGTTTGTTCTGTCTGTCGCTGCATCGTGCTTTTGAGTTTCCTATAACTAAAACTAGACTGCAGCTGATTTCATGCTGACTGAACTTTAACTCTTTTTAAATCTTCCCTCCAGACGACTTCAGTCGGGTGAAGCTGATCTCGATGCACAACGACGAAGGTTCAGACTACATCAACGCCAACTACATCCCCGTGAGTTACAGCCAGCAGAGAACCGAAGTGTTGAATAAGACAGTGAATGAACTCTGCCTGCTGTATTCTCTCATGGTTGCGTCTGAGTTGTTTTCATGCAGTGTGACAGTAAAAGTGTGTTTTTTACCTTCAGGGTTACAAACACGCTAAAGAGTACATCGCCACTCAGGGTCCGCTGCCTGAAACACGTAATGACTTCTGGAAGATGGTTCTGCAGCAGCAATCTCCGATCATCGTCATGCTGACTCAGTGTAACGAGCGACGCAGGGTGAGTTTCATTTCTGCTTCCTGGAAAGTAACTAAGTACAGATCTGTGGTACTTGTACTTTACTTGAGTATTTCAATTTCATGCTACTTTCTTCTTCTACTCCACTACATTTATCTGACAGCCAGACTGTGGTGGAGTAAAAGTATAAAGTAGCAGAAAGTACAGGTAAGTACAGTACTTGAGTAAATGTATTTAGTTACTTTCCACCACTGGAAGCTGTCATGTACGACATTTAAAAACCCAGAGGACAGTGAAGTGGCTCCTGAGTCTGTGATTAAGATGATTATTTCTAATTTTTCTGTGTTTTTTTATCTGAATGTCATGTGAGAGGAGCTCCCAGTCAGAGAAATGTCACCATGTGTTTTAGCCTCTTAGCTCCTGGTTTAGGTGTTAAAGCACACTTCCTGTCTGGTTCAGTTTCAGAGGGATGACGTGATCAGCTGTTTGATCACTTAGAGCTGATAATGTGTCAGGTGTTGTGTTCTCAGCTTGCTCTGCTGCCCCCAAGTGGACAAAAACAGTGACTGCAGCTTTAATGTTCTGCCTGATTAAATGTAAAAGTATCTGATGTTTGAGTAACGGTGAACACGCTGCGTGTCGTGCGTTTCCAGGTGAAGTGCGATCACTACTGGCCGTTCACAGACGAGCCTGTGATGTACGGAGAGATCAGCGTGGAGATGCTCTCTGAGACCGAATCTCCGGAGTGGACCATCAGGAAGTTCAGACTGGGATATGTGAGTACCACTTTGTCAGCCTCCGGGTCAAAGCTGCAGGTCCACTGTTAACCACTAGAGGCTGCTCTGGATAAAACATACATGTATTTCCTGTAAGAGCTGCTCTGTGTCTCCCCCTGCAGGCCGATGAGACTCAGGACGTCCTCCACCTGAACTACACCTCGTGGCCGGATCACGGCGTCCCCACGGTCAACGCCATCGAAAGCATCCTGCAGTTTGTCCACATCGTCCGTCAGCAGGCCAACAGGACCAAAGACCCCATCATAGTCCACTGCAGGTCAGGATGGGACTCTGTACCGTACAAGAAAACAATCTAATCTTTTGGGTCTTTGTGAGCTCTGTGGTGTTTTCATTGTCAGCGCCCCCTGGATCTGTAATGTTCTTTAAACATCAGAAAACAAAACTTGCAGACAACTTTACTTTTCTCAGATTTTTTAGCACTGGTGAGTTAAAAACTGCAGAGTTTGTCCTGATGGTGGCGCTGGAGGAAAGTTCATGTTGTTTCTGAAATCAAAAGGGTTTATCTTCTGTACGGTGGCCATTTTAGGACATCTCACTCAGCTTGGGTTTATCTTTGGTAAACTTGGAATGACTAATAGTAAACTGTCCAGTTTTATATAACTAACTTCAGCATGTTAGCATGCCTACAGTTAACCTGTAGTATGTTGGTGTAAAATGGTAAAGGTTTAGCATGTTAATATGCTAATCAGCAGGCCTACAGAAATCATTTCAACAACTCCTGGATGTTTACATGCTGACGTTTAGCACGCAACATTTATCATATCAGGACATTAACATGTAGCATTCAGCATTAGACCCCAAATGATACTGGAGCTGTGAGGCAGAGATCAATATTTAAGAGTGAACAAATCAGTGCTCATAACTACATTAGAAAGTCTACTAGAAAAGTCACTAGATGAGCAACAAGTCAAACTAGCTTTATTATTATTCAAGGTGCATCATCTTATCAGACTATAGAAACTGAAACTCCTGAAAAAAAACAAGAGTTAAACAGTTAACTTGTCTAAATGAAGTTATTTAATGGTCCTGAACCAGGAAGTGAATCTGTTTGAGTGAGTAACTCTTCATCCTCTGGTTGTTGTTCAGTCACATCCTGACTTTAAAATGCTTTTAGGCAGATGATGTCATGTCCATTATGTCATCGTTTGATTGGCTGTGGCCTGGTTCAGGTGATAACAGCAGAGGTTTTGTGTGTGTGTGTGTGTGTGTGGTTGTTCAGTGCCGGAGTCGGCAGGACGGGGACCTTCATCGCTCTGGACCGCCTGATGCAGCACATCAGGGAGCACGAGTTCGCAGATATCCTGGGGATGGTGTCTGAGATGCGTTCCCACCGTCTGTCCATGGTCCAGACCGAGGTGAGTCTCCTTACAGCTGCACACAGACCGTCTCCAGGACACATTCAGGGCCTTTTCACACCTGTAGCTGGTTTCCTGTCTGCAGGAGCAGTACGTGTTCATCCACCAGTGCGTCCTGTTGATGTGGCAGAAGAAGAAGCAGCAGTCCATCACCTCTGATGTCATCTACGAGAACGCCAGCAAGACATAAAGATGGCGGCTCCTCCAGACGTGAGTCAGACAGAAACACCAACACAAGTAACGTCACCTCAACGAAGCTCTAGTTCATCTCCTGTTTGTTTATTAATTAAAGGGTTTTAATATTCAGCTGACAGATCTGAAAAAGATTTAGTGGAAATTAAGTTTAAATAACTTTCTTGGATATTTCCTGGAAACAATATAATTTGGTTTTAATTATCAGAGGTGGACGAAGTACTCAGATATTACTTTAGTAGTACTACAGTGTAGAAATACTCTGTTACAAGTAACAGTCCTGCATTCACAGTTTTACTTAAGTACTAAAAGTAAAAGTACTCATTATGCAGAATAATATATTATAATTATTGATGCATTAATGTGTTCATCACTTAATGTTGCAGCAGGTATTAATATGTATAAACAGATACTGAACATTAATAAACACTTCAGATGTCCTTATATCTGCTTACAGCAACATTATATTCAGTTATAAACCATTTATTACACGTTTATCTACTCATTATAATAATGATAAACAGGGGTACTCAAGTAAAGTTCTACCAGTAAGTCTTTATTTCACAAGTCTGTAATTTCCTAATAAATTTGTAGGCACCTTGAAAGAACTCTGCAAACATTATAGGGAAATTATTATTCTCTCTATACGTTTAAAGAAATTACAGTTCTTTACAGCAAACTTATTGGACATTATTCTGAAATGACTATAAAATGATTAGGGCGTTAAAGAAACTCTTCAGGTACCTTTAGTTCCAGCGTCCTGTGAGGTCTCGTCACCGACGCTGACCACGGAACGCCTGCTTGGTTCTGATTGGCTGAAACGACGATGACAAACTCTGAAACCTGCAGAGCAACAAACACTTGAGATGTTCAGATATTTAGTTTGAATAAAAACTCTGTTACTACAGATCTGATGACTCAATGAATCCCTTCTCGTTGTCTTGCAGGCTGCGAACACGCCCAACCTCCTGTGCTTCAGGCATCCATTCTCTGCAGAAGAAGAGCCGCTTCATCATCAGTACCTAAAAACAAAACAGCAGAACATCTCGACGACACAAGAGGAAAAATAGATCCAGTTTTTTGTTTGAATTGGTGTTAAAGCATGGGATGGAGTTTTGCCTTAAGGAGCCTTCACTGACTGACCAACATGTTGAACCACAACCCTGCCCTCTGAACTGGATTGATTCACGTCAACGTGGGGTTGGAGGAGCATTAACGAGCTCCGTCCTGTGATTGGATGTCTACACTGTGTCCGTCCTCGTTCTGATGATGCGAGGCGGCGAGTCGGTGGAACTGAGTCGGCAGTTTTTCATTTTATTTGTTTTTTAATCTCAGGAGTAGCTGAAAAACCAGCAAGCACACTGGCCTCTTCCTCCGCTTCGAAAGTCATTTATCATCCGCCAGTTTGAGTTTTCTTCATCGTGTTCACCGCCCCGCTGCGTGCAGCGCTCCTGGCTTGTTGCGACGTCGGAGTCGTAGGCGGTAGATCGCAACGTGACACTGCCAAACATCCAAACATGGACTCTAACATGTTGATTATTAAAAACACCAACTGCTCTAACATGCTAACTAACTGCCAGGACTGCTGCACTGATCATTCACTGAAGAACCCAGCAAGCATTCGACGAAGGATGACGTTCTGGAGAATGAGCACAACATTTTGGGATGTCGAAGCTGATTTTTGATTGATTAGTTAGTTGCTGTTTTTTAATCAAACATTAAAAAACATTCATCGTCTGAACGTGATGTTTCTGTCCTGGTTGAAGACGCCAGCGCCGTCAAACTTTGGTAAAAATACATATTCGTGGTTGTGCCACCTTGTCGAAAAATTAGGAAAATGTTACGAACTGAACGCTCCAGATTTCAGCTTCAGAAAGTGTTTTGTATCGATTTCACTAAATGCTGCTCGACTTCATACGAAACTTATTTCGTCCACCGAATCGCCCGTTAAACGTCCGAATGTTTGCTGGGTCTGCACAAGAACTGAAGGGCACAAAAACAGTTGAAGGGAGCGAAGGCCTTTCTGTGGGAACACGAGTGCCTCATGCTGCCGTCCCGTCGCTGTCGGGCGTGTTGGAGGCCGGTTTAGATGCTAGAGACTGTGGTCGTAGAGCTGTAGTTTGTATTTGCACTGAGGCCTCGGAGCTGCCTGACCTGCTGACAGAAGAAGGGAAGAGTTTCTGCTTCTGACTGTACAGCCGTCCTGAAGGCTCTTTCTAACGAGGATCTGAAGACGTAGATTAACTTTAGACTAGCGGAGAGGTTTGTGATCTCGTCGGCTGCAACAATCCTGTTTGGAAACAAACAGCAGAGAAAAGATCAAATCTGAAGAGAGACGATCACTCAGACAGTTGAACGGCCAAAACCACCAACAAATTATATCAAGTTTCCCTTTTTGTTGCTGAATTCGGGAAATGACAGAAACATATCTGCTGATCACATCACCAGGGCCGGCCACAGACACATTATCAATATCTTTCTTCCATCAAATTACCAACATATGAAGCTGCAGCTATAATTCATGACAATAAAACTGCAAATATTGCCCCAAAACATTAACCTGATCTGTTATTCTAGAAAGTGCAAATATAAAACATACAAAAATGTGAACATTTTAACTTGAAGATATAGCCCTGCTTTTGCGAGATTTGGGATAAAAACTCCAAACACTAAACTTCGGTATGGAAGTATTTTGTATGGCCCAATCAGATCTGTTGTAATCCTAAATATTTGGTAAAAGTTTCAGGTTATAAACCCCAGATTTGATATTTCTCACTTGCATTATATCTTGGGACTTTGGGGTTCTCAACCAAATGTTGGGATAAAGACAAAAAATGTACGTGCCCCCCAAATTTTGTATAGCAATCCCTAAATTTATGTTGTACTGGAAAAATTTGGTATTCAAGTACAATTTTTACTTTAATGCCCAAGTTCAGTGTAGTTGCCACAAAATATTATGAAGATACATTTCTCATATATTGGAAAATGTTGGTACTGCACCCCTAAAAGTTTTGTTTTAATCTCGAACGTGATATCGTGCCCCACAATTACATCAACACATTTTGTTTAACACACTAAATGCATGTTATAATTAGTTTTAATCCAAAATATTTGTTGAAATGCCCCAAATACCAACATTTTGTAAAGCGCAGCCTAAATTTATGTTAAGTTTTGGCATGTTCCCACAAAATGTTATAAATGCCAGATTTGTTGCATTAGTAACACTTTTTAAAGTAATCCCAATATTTGGTAAACGTCCACTTAAACAGAGTGTTAACTTTAAAAAGTTAAAGTTAAGACATTTTGGGGCCGAAGCATCAGATCAATGTATCTACAATAATTTAGTTCATTTTCCATCTTTCTACTGAACATGTGACTTGAAGGTCGACCTCTTCAAAGATTTACACTCCGTTCAGGAAGTGCAGGGTGTCGTCAAAATAAGAGCTGAGCGGCTTTTCTTTCCCCACAGAGGACACGTCAAAGGTCCAATAAAAGATTCAATCTGACTTTTAACTATTTTACATACATTTACATTTACTGCCAACAGGCCACTTGTTACTAACAGGCTCGTGTTTTTCTGTAGAAAAGTTTTCTGAGTATAAATACAGTTTCCTACAAAAATGTTTTTTTAATTAGCTAAGTTTAATTTTATTAAAGTACTTCATTTAGTTTTGTTCAGATTTAATTAACTAAACATCTCAAATTCAGTGTTTAATTTTGCCTGAAAACAAAGAAAATTAGCAAAATAAGGATTTAAATGAGTTATTATCTGATCAAACTAACAATCCGAACAGTTGAATTCATCACACTTAAACTGAAATGAATGATTGTGTGTAAAGACGCTGTTGGACACTAAAGCTATAAAATGATTCGTCGTTTTGACCTCGTGCTTCAAACTGTATTTCACTCCTCACTCACTTTGGCATCACCCCCCAAAATTTGTCCCAAATTTAGTATAGCAGCCCCCCAATACTAAAATCTAAGTAAAGGATAAGCCGATACTGACTCGTTAGCTTCGTTTTGACCACACTTTGTAACTAATTAGTAAAAAGTCAATCAATGAATGTGTGTAGAAAGGCTCAAATGTTGGGTTTATAACTTTTGGTGTTTCTCCCCAACAGTTTGTTTTAATCTCAGAATTTGTAACAACGCCAACAAATACCTAAATATCGTAAGGTTCCCCCAAGATTTGTCGAAAAATGTTGAATACAAGTCCCCAGATTTGTTAGAATTAAAAGAATTTGGTATAGCACCCCAAATACTAGAGTTTATATAAAGTAAAAGCCATCGGTCAGTGTTGATTTGTAAAGTAATTTGTCATTGTGGCCTTTTGGTTCAAACTTGGAACCCCAAATTCTCCCTAAAGTTGTCTTTTTTTTTTTTTTTTTTTTTTAAATAGCACCTCAAGTACTAAAAGTAATAAAAGCTGCTTCTGACAGCTGTTGGAGTTATTTTAACTTCACCTTGTATCCAATTAGTAAAAGAAATTGAAGGAATGAATGTGTGTAAAGAGGCTGCTGGATGCTTCAGTGTTGACTTGTAAAATGATTCGTCACTGTGGCCTTGTGGTTCAAACACCTGAAGTCTTTACCTGTTCGTTGGTTCAGTACTTTGGTCGCCACTCGATCTGAAATAGGTTACATTTCACTATTAGATATCAGATGTACTGTACATACTACTACTGCTTAACTATTCTGTTTCTACTCGTCATTACAAAGTAATTATTGTGGAAATGTTGCTTTAGAGGTTTGTTTTTTAAAAGTTGTTGTATATGTGAATCATCATTACCTGAGCCAGACGTTCTCATCACTACGATGGTTCCGAGTTCGGGGCGTCGACGTTCGGAGACTCGGCTTTCTGGAAAACGTCGCGTGGACTCAGAACTCGTCTGTGGCCGGAGAAACGCACTTTGGTACGACTGTCGAAAAGATTTACAAAATAAAAACTGACAGAAAACCTGCAGACAATGTCCGAAAGCTCAGCACTGTACACTCTTCTACAGTTATTTCTCTTGCTTAGTGTGTCCAGTCAAACTTGTACGTCATTGGTGCCATTTCTTGTGCATTGTGTCACTTAAAATTTGAGGGACGATCTCGAACTCGGATTGTCGTCGTCACAGAGTTTTAATGTGTGTGTGCGTGTTGGAACAAAATAAAATGTTGCAGTTACTTTTGTCGTGTTTCAGTTTCTGTACAAACTACAAAAAGGTACTTTAAAACAAGAGCTGGGTATCGTTCGATACCTCGACATGATTCCTGAGTTCAGTTACTAAATGTTATTTTAGGTCTGAATGATCTGAGGACAATATCTAATTCTGACCAATACTGTGATTTAAATTGTGATTATTTTCTATAAATTAAACCTGTGTTGATGGTCTGCATGCTTTTAAAAACATGCACTTCTACCAAACATAATTACAAGTTTTGTTTCTACATGAACAGAATCAGATGAAATAATGTTTCAGTCAGACAAAAGTCAACTTTTAAGTTAACTTGGCACTTTTTTTAAATAGAAAATTTGACCAATTTATCCAACATTTATTGAGTTATGTTAGCAGTATACTTAACACTACTCATAATAAAATCAGGTATAATTATGACATTAAAATTTGTGTTCCCAAATTGTACGTTACAATCCCAAAATTATAATCACAAATTTTCTACATCACTCCCTACATTTATTTTAAAATTTTGAGATATGGTCACAAATTCTGAAACCTGGTATTGCCCCCGTATTTTGTATTAATCCCCAAATTTGGTATTGCAACCCAAAAGTTATTATAAAGCCACATTTTTTTGTACTATACAAATTTTGTTAACTTCTAAGTAAACTTGCCAACTTTAAGTAAACATTTTTACGGAAAATACTTATCGTAGTAACTGCTGGTAAATCAGTCCGCACTTTAGCTGCTTAAGCTAACGTTACGTTAGCTTCACAGACTCTTTCACAGCTCTGAATCCTGGAGGTCTCGATTCAAAACTCGATTCTCAATTATTACCTTAAAAAGATGATTATTGAGCGTCCTGTAGCTCACCTGGAAGATCATGTACCAAACACTAATGCGGAGTCCTTACCGCAGGGCCGGGCTGGATGTCTCCTCTCGGTCTCCCTGCTGCCGTCACATCTAATGAAGGCAAAACGAAAAAGATGATTATTATTATGTACCAGAAAATTTAACCTAAAGATTCTATCAGCTGTGTTCACCAGCTCTGTTATTTACACTCAATAACTTCTGAGCTACTTGCTAGCTACCTAGCTAGCTGAGCTAGCTGAATTGTGAATGCAGACTCCGTTGGTGCTTCTGAACAATAAAAAGACAATACAGTAATGATGTGCCTTCAACAAAAGTATTTTTGGTTGAACAAGAGTAGTGAACTGGCACAAAGAGAGCGCATTATTAACCAGAAAACATCCTTTCTGTTTGGCTAACTCAAAATGAACCACCTACAGCTTGTTAAGACATTATTTATGCAAGTTATAATAAAAATTGCAGCTCTTGCGATTTTAATATCGCTTTAAAAATCGCCATTTTGATACAAATTATTGTTCCGCCCTACATTATTTTGAGAAATGTTATTTTCTATAAAACCTTTTTTTTCCTCTGTTGAAAAAATGTATCCATAAAAGCCAAATGTTAAATATTTTCTAAACAAGCAGCCGTTCAAGAACTTGCCTAAACTGGTAAAATTATAATTTACTGTAACCATCAATAATAATAAACTAAACTAAATTATGAACCTTACCAGACATTCAGACAACTTTCAGTACTCGACAGTTGAAGTTTGTTGCTCAGCCGCACTTAAAACTGTCTGTCCTCACAGGAAAATTCAAGGTCAGGGAGTATAAACTCGACATGAAATGATTTTTGTAAATGTTTTATTGCAGAATGAGCAGATTTATATGGAAAAGGCACCATGAAAACTATAAACTTACAAATGCATTTTTGTTTCCTTCTGATTGGCTTCTAGAAGAACTGTTCGGGTACGAGGACAGTTCACTAAATACTTACTCTCATTAACAACAGTCAGCTACTCAGCTTTAATCAGTGTAATTACAGTGTTGTTCCACAGTTCAGACAAAAACCTTTTCATTCATCATTTCCACCGTTAACCAAGAAAATGGCCCGAGACATTGAAGTGCCGGAGTGGAAAACAAAATCAATACAATCAATGCCACAGTGAGTAAAAAGCGTACTGGCTGATTTCTGTGCATCTTTATACAAGCATACAGTAAACATACATATTTATATTTTATATAGAATATTTTCAGGCTGTGCAGGTGGTATTATTTTGTGTTTGTTTCAAAATTATTTTTTGCTTACTGATTATTTTGTTTCTAACATTTGATCAAACTTCTAAACAGATATTGGTTGCTGATTTTTGCATTTACAGATGAAGAGTTTGCCGTAAATTCTCAAATAAAAGCCGGTATTTGAGTAATGGAAGAATGTGAGCCGGCACAAACAAATAACAAAAAATAGAAGCAGGGTAGAATTACTTTAAATTTAATATAGTGTTCATTACAAAAGAGTCATGTCAGGTCGTTTAGTGTTTTCCTGTTCTAGCTTTAAAGTTTTTCTATCTAAAGAAGGCAAAAAGACAGAACTGTACAATGCAACTTCTCTCTACATATACATTTAAATCTTTTTTAATGGTTGTTAAGTTACCTTCAATGACACAGATTCTTCACATTAAAAACCAGAAGGCTTTTAATGTGAAAGATCTGTGCAGGAAGTGTTGAGTTGAAGGATACAGCTGATCAGTATCGGCCATGATGTCACTCGATCAGTTTCACACATTAAGGTAAACAGACTTTGTGAAAACACTTTGTCTGGTTAACAGCTGTGTTCACTCGTACGAAGTACCGAACACACCGACGCTCTCCTCTCCCAGAGTGGTGAGAGTGACATGACTGATGGAATTAGAGGAAATATTCATTATACTGAATGCATCAAGAAAACAGGTAAACATGGAGGAAGTGTTGAGTTTGCGTTACCTGGGGAGCAGCGGGAATTAAAAATAAAGACCAGGTTCTTTGCCACTGGTGCAACTATTTACTATTTATCATTTTCATTTTTAGTATTTTGTCCCATTGGTCAACTTACTGAAGTGATGACAGCACCGATGTGTCGTGTTTTGTTGAGCATGTAGAGTGACAGATTTATCAAACATAAGATGACTGAAAAAAGAGAAGGTTTGAGCGCAGCATGAACTGCAGAACAAGAAAATGTGCTGCCAACTGATAAAGTCTGAGAGAAACACGCTGCATTACTATTATCAGCCAATACTTTTGCACCTAATTCGCTAAGATCGTCCACCATTCGGTGAGTTTGTATTTTCTACCTGTAATAAATTTTATGAGCCGCTCAGTGACTGAAATGTTATGGGAGATGTTGATCCGACACTACGGTACATAGTATGATGGTCCTGGATCGGGGCCACCTCCCAGGATCTCTGTGGAAACAGGTGAACAGAGTTTAAATCAGTAGTCTGCAGAATTTATAGATGATTTAACACCAAGGCAAACGGCTGCAAATAATTTAAGGTTAGTTATCGTTAAGTCGTAGAACTAGTTCTCATTAACTGACTTCAGATAACATCAGTCAGCTTGAAACTTGATAAAACAAACTGTTGGCATGAAGCTTCCCGTCGCTCTGCATTGGTCTGTGACACGTGATGATGTAAGATGACCAACGGGACACCTGAGGCTACCTGTAGCTGTGGGCGGAGCCTGAAGAAAACACATTCATCCTGTTTAAAGTGGGCGCGTCGCTGAGTCAGCAGACTACATTCATTTCAGTGTTTGGGCGTTTGACTTTTACTGTCTGCACAGAAAACTAATTTAGTCATTAAGAAACAAACTGATTCTGAATCATTTTCCAGGTTTGATTCTTCACTCGCCTCCAGCAGAGAAACATTTACATTTTTATTATTTATTGTGCAAAGATGCTGATCGCCAAATCTAATATCATCTCAAGAAATCTGTCTCTAACTCTAAATCACATGATGTTCATAAATTAGACATTATAAAGTTATTGTGCATTTCAAGAAAAGGATTTTCACTTCTTTTGCTTTTTTAATTTGATCAGTTCTATTATCAATTATATTATGTTCTTTAAACTTTTGATATAACCACAAAATAAAAAGATTATATACTATGAATATCATAATTCTCTTGGCCAAAAAATCTTGAATGTACAGTTATATCAGTCTATTTGTGTATTTCCTAGAACAAAATATTCAACAACGTTCACTTCATTTCTTTTGTTTTCTACAAGACAAACCATCGACCCGTCAGTTACACCAACTACTCGCCCAGTTTGTGCCTCTCGTTTAGTTTCATTACAGTCAAGTTCAACTTTTGCTTTTCTGAAAGATAAATCTGTGACAGACCCGGATGGCTGCTTAACACTCGCCTCAGTCCTCAAAGACTCTGCAGCGCCCCCAAAGTCCTGAAAGATCTTGTTCACACAAGATACACTATGTAAAGTATAATTACTGCGCACAAAGTATTACCTTGAGGGAACGAGATACTACAGAGCAGCAGTGAGGAAGATGATGATGATGGGGAAGAGGAGGCAGAGTCTCGTACTCTTCGCTCAAAGCAGAAAACGACCAGAACGCCTCGAAAAACTCCCAACATGACCGCGGACTACTTAGATCGTTTGTTTTAATCCAGTTACCTCGAGATCACCAGTGAAGTACGTTGTTTTCTCAGGATAACACTTTCAGATTTTGATTTACGAATTATGTTTTGGATCGTTGAAACTTCGGAAACGGGTAAAAAAAAATGATTTCACCGATTTACGGCCTGAAGAGTCTTTGAAGATCCTGGAAATACTTTGCTAACAGCAGTAAGAGTTTTGTCTTTGAGAAAAGCTAATGCTCAGCTCAGTGACTCCACTGTAATGATACACAAGAGGCACGAACTGGAGCCAACAACCCTCCAGCCGTAACATTAATACTGAGAGGCTTCGCTTTGGAAAAAGAGCTACTGAGCAGCTTTTCACTTTTTACAAACACCAACAAAACTCTTCTGGTCGAGAAGAGAAAACAGCGTCCAGAGTCCCAAAAGCGTTCACATGAACTTCAGGCAAACATGGCAGATTATTCTCTCTGTGTCTTGAACATTTTGGACACCCCAAAAAAATCAGTCGGCTGGTCGTTCTTTACGTTTTCCTACGGAGACGAGCTGAGGAGTTCCTGCCTGCGCCGCATGATCTCCACAAACTCAGCGCGGTCGGCCGCCGCCTGCGAGAAAACAGCAGGCTGCAGTTTGAAAAAATAAAAATGAAAGTAAAAGGAGGAAGGAAGGGAGGGAGCAATGTGGAGCTCAGTGGGTGCTGCCTTCGTCAAAAGACTCCACCCCTGAATCACAGGTGCTGGCTGCCAGTTTCTCCTGCCGCCTCCTCATGATCTCCTGGAGCTCAGAGCCTGAACGCTTCTGGAGACGCAGAGAGACAAAAGACAGAAGGACAGAAGTCGAGGAGAGGATCCAGAGAAGTGAGGGCAAAGGGAGGAAACAGAGTAGAGAGGCAGACAAACAGCCGGTTAGACGCTGAAACGCAAATATGAAATGTAAATCTTAATTTCCTGCTGCCTCTGAAGCGACTGAGCGTCTTTGCCAACAATCTACTGAGCGTCTCTGCTGACACTCAGAAGATTTTATCAGCAAATAAGACGAGAAAATCTTCTGGTGAATCAGAGCTAAAGGCGCTGGCTGTGGTTATATGGGCTGAAACAATAACGTGGACTCCATGTAAACTCAGCCAGTGGCCTGAACCAACCTCAGGAAGCCTGTGGAGACTGCCGCTGCGAGCTGTGAAGAGCATGAGGATGAAAACATCTACAGTATGAGTCAGCTGGTTGAGTCAGGGTGCATGCTGGGTAACAGAGTACTTTCTAAAACTGGTCGCACAAAGATCTGTTACACTGCTCTGAAGAGCAAATAAATACTGATGGTTTTAAAAAAGCAGGATTAGTATGGAGGACAAAAAAATGACTCATCAAAAAAAAAAAAATAATAAATTCTTAAATAAAAACAGATATACATATATAAAATAATAAATGAATAAATAAATAAATAAATAATTGCACATAAAATAATTGCTGAAATTAATGGAAATAAATAATTAAGTGCATAACTAAATGAATCAATAACTGTTGGTCATCAAGTAGGAAGTTATTCTCTTTAACATTAATGATTTATTGCTCTTTGCTTCATTTCTACAAATCTACATTTACCAATTTCTGTTTCTTTTATTTTTGTAGAAATACAGAAATAAAAGTAAAATCTAAAAATGCATAAATTGCTAAAAGTAGAAATGTTATAAAATAAACGTAGATTTATAGAAATTAGACATTTATTTATTTCCAGATTAATCACCAACATTTATGCATTCATCTATTAAATTATGCATTTAACTATTTATCATCGTATTTGTTTCATCATGTATTTATGTATTTATTGGTAAATAAGTCACATTTTGTCCTCCTTGGATGAGTGCTATTTATGGTGGAACTTTATTCTTTGAGTTTTGAACCGTTGTCGACATTTGTCTTTGTGCAATCAGCTGCAGATTCTGTCTTTAAATGCTGATCAGAGATCCCAACATGACTTTTATCAATGACACAAACTACTAGTTTATACTTACCAACACTGCGCCACGAATAAACGATCAATACTTCATATTTTGGCAAACTACTATTTCTAAGGTCAAGAATGAGAATGAGAAGAACCAGGTTGTAAAAGGATGAATTTTAACTTTAAATAACTTTTTAATAGTAAATGTGTGACGTGGGGCAGCCATGTTGGAACAACTTGTACGATTAGCTGAATGCTAATCAAAGCTAAGCTAGCACACAGAACACAGGTTTGTCTCTTCAAATCTCAGCCAAGAGAAGATCTTACACCTGGTCTCTCGGGGCAACAGGTGAGGGTCAGGGGTCAACAGGAAGTGGAACATTCTGGAGCCGGTTCATTCGGGGAGTTTAAGGAGGACTAACTATACAGCCACAGCAGGAAGACAAATACCCGGTGCTACCTTAAAATGCTGCTACACATGAAACATCTGGAGCTTCGTTCTGACGGCCAGATTCAGGAATTCATATAAAACTTTGTTATTTATGATGAAAATCAGGTGATAATCAGATATCGATGCAGAGGTGGGACATTGTTTTACAAGTTACAAGTCTCAAGTCTGGACTATGGAGTCCCAAGTCAAAGGCAAGACGAACTCCCAAATGAACACGAGTTATGTCCCAGGTCCCAAGTCAGGCAGGAGGATGTCAAGTCATTCCAATTGAAAAGGCTGAAGTCCAAGTAAAGTTAAGAGTAATTGGTGTTAAAGTCAAAGTTGCGAGTCTCTTTGTTGAGTGTAAAGTTATCAGATTCAACATCTCTGATTTGATCTGCAGCTCTTTTTGAACTTCTTTACTTTCTATCAGTGGAAACATGTTCTGATCTTCACTCTGTTTACAGATCCGAATCTCTCTTTGATGCCTGAGAACATCAAACCCTGAAGAAAATCTGTTTGATCTGATGGCGTCACCTTAAAAACAGTTGTCAGGCGTTGATCCTTTTGAATCTGGCCAACAGAACGAAGCCGAGAGCGTCCGTTAGTGAACACGATACCTTAATGAATGTGGTAACATGTTCAGAAGATCAAAGGAGGGTCAGAAGAAAACCTGCAGGTGGAAATAGACACCACACACCAGACCTTGCCAGAGTTGGGGGATAGAAAGCTTAAAGACAGAGAAGACCCTCAACAGACCTGCAGCTTCCAGACACAAACACTCTGCAGCAGACAGGGACCAGGTTCATCAGGTGTAAGACCTGACGAGCTGACGTTTTAATGTAAAGACACAACAAATCACTTCTGTCCTCAACATACCAATTAATGCATCAGATATAGTTACTGCATTCCCTCAAATTACTCATTAGTTTACCTCAGGGGGCAACAGGTTAGACTCGTCCTGATTTTAGGGATTGATGCTGGTTTCAATAGTTTCACCCTTTTTATTTTACAACTGCAGCTGTTTTTTATTTCTTATCTTTCCCTCCATTCTTTTCTTTTACAAGTGATTCCATAAATTATGAATAAATAAATGAAGTATTTTGTGTTTTTATATTTGCCAGTGCTGCCTCTCCACCTGTCCACCAGATGCCCTCGGTCTTCCCCACCTGTCCGAGTCACCTGACTCCCACATCACCCTGTCAGTATATAAACCAGCGCCCCCACTTTCACCAGATGACATGTTCAATGTGCTTGATTAGCACAAAAGTCCAACATCAGTCAGTTTGAAAATGTTTCTGTGAGTTCGTCCCTGTTTGCTGCTCGTGTTTGATGAACCAATCAGCTGCCTGGAAGCTCTCTGATCTGACTCATAGCCCGAGCTAACATTCTTAAAACATCATCATCCAATAATATCCAATAATATCCAAAAACCAACTCATTGTACTGGATGTCAAAAACATCTAAACTCTCTAAAATGGTCCTTAAACCCAGAAACGCTTTCTGTAACTCTGACGTGACAAACTGACAATATACTGGACTGTAATGTAACTTAAGCTAATTATTAATAATTATTCAGCTTTCTGTTGTCAGGGTTCAAACAGTGTTTGTTGTTGGAAGCAGATTCTGATATTTTTGTATCGAGGATATTTAAATTCTTAATCCCCCCAAAAAACAGCCTCTTTCAGAATAAAGCAGCTTCTCAAAGGAAAACACGATGTCAGCAACAGATTCGAGTTTGAAGACGTTTTCCTGTCGTGACATCATGCGTGACCTTTGACACCCACCTCCAGCGCCGCCTTCTGGACGGTGACCTGGCTGAAGACTCGAGCTCCGTCGTCAGGACAAACCGTCTTCAGCTCCTCCTTGTTGAGAGAGAAGAGCTGAGCTCCGGTCAGGACGCCGAGGCTGGTGATGGTGCTGCACAGAGACAACGGCCACAGTCAGGTCTGACACACTGGACACACACCTGGACACACCTGGACAGGTCATCAGTGATTTATGTTGACCCAAATGTGTTTTTTTGGCTCAAAACTTCAAATCATCTTTCACACATCTACAGTCAGAGAGGCCAATAAATGAAGTATTGAAAGCTGAAATGATTATTCGATCAACATTAATTGACAGTAATTTTCATAATTAAATTATTTATCCAGCAGAAATGTCTGTTTTATATCACAGGAAACTGAATCTCTTTGGCTTTTGGACTGTTGGTCGAACAAACTTTCTGATGTTTTATAGACCAAACGATTCATTCACTGATCGGGTGACTAATAAACAGAATCATTTATGGAAATAATATGGAGGCTAGAAAAGGCCGTAATAATTTTAACTACTACTGAATACTTAATCTTAAAATCTAAATGTTGTGTGAACATTTGACCCTCGAAAACACTTAAAATAAGTTTCTCATATTGCACAACTTGAAATCACAACTTACATTTACATAAATTCAGAGAGATGGTTTTCAAAGTAAAATAAGTTAGTGTCAAATTATTATGGACTTTCTGTGCTTCCATAGAATGATCATAACTTTCTATCTTAGTCTCTCAAAATGAGAATTTTTACAGTCCTGACTTTTAAAAAGTCAAAATGTGACTAACATTTCATCATATCATCATTTTAATTTCACACGTCAGGATTTTTGTTCTCATAATTGTGAACTTGTGTCTTATAATTTTGACTTGACATGAGTATTAAAATCTAGTACAATAAAACTGAAAAATCAATACAAGAAATAAAACAATAAAATCTATTTTAATGTTTTTCATTCCTAATATTTCACCCAGTTTCCTGTTCCTGTTATACTTCCACAGGTGAGTGCTGCAGGTAACAGTGAACACCTGTCAGATTTTATTTATATATATATATATATATATATATATATATATATATATATATATATATATATATATATATATATATATATAAATAAAAATAAATAAATAAATAAATAAATAAATAAACTCACACTGGACTGAAGCCTTTGGCCTCTAACCAGCCTTTGACCTCGTCAGGAGACGAATCGTAGCTGATGCTGACGGACGGCAGGGTGCTGCCGCGAGAAGGAACCGGAAACTTCTTCTGAGCGCTGCGACCCAAAGTCAGTCTGTGCATCAGCTCGTCCTGGACTTCCTCCATGTTGGATTTCCTGCCTGCGGGGGGGCGAGGACAGACATCAACAGAAGCAGTTTGTGGTTTCACTGAAGGTTCATGAACTAGAGGAGTTTCACAGAATCATCCCAGGTCCTGCTGGACTCACGGTTGACGGGTGCAGGTCTCTGGTGGTTGTGGTCCCTCATGGCGACGCTGCCGTTGTCGCTGGACGTGGTGCTGTTCTGCCGGCTGACCGTGCTGCTGCTGGCGGCCGGCTTCGGGGGCTCGGCGGCTGGAGGAGGCAGCGGCGGTGTGGGGAGCCTGGCGGGGGCCGGAGGGGGCGGCGTGGGAGCCGGAGGCATCGGAGTCGCTACCGGGTTACTGGGGATGTAGTCTGTCTTCGTAGTCTGCTTCTGATAGAGGACAGCTTTTATTTACAGATACAGATTTTACACCAAACTCACTTCTGATTTACAGTCTGCAGGGATTTAGATAGAGACACATTTTATTTTGGTGTTTTCTCTCTTTAAGAGAGAAACAGAAACAGAAAATGTGTCACCATCCAAATATTCACAGACTGCACTAAACCTGCTGAACCTGAAATATCTGTTATAAATGTTATAACCTAAGTTCTAAAGTCGTGTTGTCTGTTTGTTGTTTACCTCGTTCAACTCTCCCAGTAATTGCTGGAAACGTGAAATGAAACATAAAAACATAAAACGTGGTAATGAGACGGTGAAACAAAATGTGTTATTCACAGCAGCAAACTCACTGCAGGGAAATCTACAAAACCTACTGATTATATCAACGCCGTCTTAACCTGTGCTGAGGATCTATTATTTAACTACATATAGAGATTATAACCTAGAGAACCACTTAAAGGAACAGTCTCACATTTAGCAAAATAACCCTGTTAATCCTGATTTTAGATCCAGGATGTGCTTAGCTTAGCTTAGCACAAACACTGGAAGCAGAGGGAAACTGCTAGCCCGTGTAGCTTCAAGCCAGCTAGCATTATCAATGTCATGTTAGGTGTTTATAGGTACAGTAGTTAGGGTAATGGTAGTGCCAAAATGAGTGTTTGTAGTTCACTGATGATAGTTACAAACAGTATACCTGTCGTTATGGTAGCTGTTTGTAGCTAACCGGTGTTATAGCCTAGCCTAGCACAGCACAAAGACTGGAAGCAGAGGGAAACTGCTAGCCTCGTTGCATCAAAAATCCACCTTCCAACAACTCTGATGTAAAAATAGAAATTTAAAAAGGAGACTTTGTGGCTTTAGCATCAGTTAGCGTTGGAGCTGTTTGTTGACCAACAAATTAATCTATTTCCTAAATGTGAGACTGTTCCTTTAAAACAGGTCCACAGCAAAGCACACAGGAGTTTGTAGAAAACTGGAGAAAAATCTAGAAAACACTTTAGAAACACTTGTCACATCTCGCCCCTACCTTGAACAACTCAAACTCCTTCTTTGGCATCATAAGCTTTAATTGTTGAAAATAAAAGACATGAGTGAAGGCGAGACAGCGATGTAACGCAGAATGAAACCCATGAAGTGAAGTGAACCCGCAGTCTGTTGCCTACCTGTATGGTGTGGCTGTAGATGGGCTCTCCTCGGCCGGTGATGTCCACCGCTTTGGTGATCTCCAGGATGTTGTTTGGCACGTAGCCGGACGCTCCGCAGCCGTTACGAACCTTCCACCACTGCTTCCTGTCGTCCAGAACCTGACAGACGAGTGTCAGGGGTTAGACCATTCATTCAAGACTTAAGTTTTTCTACAAGCAACAAATAAAGTTATATATTTGACCTTATATTCATAATATTTAGCTTGTTAGTTTGAACCAGATTATGTTGTTGTAATACTTGTCTTTGGTAATATTCCAGGAAATATGAGGGGGGAATTCACCTGAGCAGGTGTTTACATTCTACAATTACAAACATAATTACACATGTTAGATTTTTTAAAGGCAGATTCTGATCTTTTTTTTTCCCCTCACTAAATTTGACCATTTTTGAGCCAAAAATTAAAAAAATGAAATAAAGGGATTTTTATTTCTCCACCACAGTTACATACCTGACACCTGACCAAAATGTAGAGAGATAAAATTAAGAAAAGACACAACTGAAATGTGAAATGAATAAATAAAAAGTGTTGTGATTTTGTTTTGTTGTTTAAATATTCAGAAAATTGAGTTTGGTTGGTGGCTCATCAACATTAAGTTCTCATCACACATCTTAATGTAAATGATTCAACCTTGATGTAGATTACATACAAAGATTTTGTTTTTCTTATAAATATAATTCTTCTTTTGAAAATTCAATATATGTATATTTTAGTCCCATACATGAAATTATTTCTAATTAGAAAGAAATAAAAAGACAAACCTCGACGACCTCGTCTTTGAGGACGGACAGCTCCGTGTTGTTTCTCGCCACAAAGTCATATTTAGATTTAGCAAACAGTTTTGGTTGGCCTCGGCTGTCGGCATCAAAACTTCTGAAATATATCAACCGATCACATCATCAATAATTATTACTTATTACAATATTCACGGAAAAACAAGAACCAGCATTCATCATTAATAGTACAAATAGCATATTGTTAAACTTACTTTTTAAATATTTTGGACTTTTAAATGAATGAAAAGTATTTTTTAAATCACACCACAAACACAAAACAACAACATGGTGATTTCCAAATTTTAACTAAATAATTAAAAACTAAATTAGGGGATTGGAGCTACGAAACGTTAGCCGTTTTTTGACGTCAGCGATGTTACCGCCGTGGAGAAGCGTCCCAACTTTAGATCAAGTAACATCATCAAGGAGAGAAATGAAATGTAAAGACGAGATTCATCGAAAATAATTCAGTTTTTTAGTTTTCAGAAAAAGAGTGAATAAGAAGGAAGAAGATCAATCAGCAGAAACATGAAGAAGTCAGTCTGTCCAGTTTTGGTCCAGAATAAAGAGGTGATCAGAAACACAGCGGAGTCAGAGAGAGGTTTAACTTCGAGATCAGGGATCAGTTCTCCAGGGCGTCATGTGACCTCAGAGTTACCGGTCTACGTGGCGGCTGACGGCCTGTTTAAAAGCAGCCATGGCCGCGTCCTGATCCAGGATCTGCATGCGTTTGTAGGAGGTGTTGGAGAAGGCGTACCCGTCTGCAGGAGGGAACTTCTGCACTGCCGACTGCTGCACGCGCACACGCACACACACACACACACACACACACACACACACACACAGGAAGTACGTCACACATCAACACCTTGTTCCTGTTGTTTAACGTGACGGTGCAGGTACAGAAGCCGGTTCACTGACCTCCTGGGCCAGTCGGACCCTCAGCTCCTCTTGTCTCTGGATCTCGGCGTTGGCGAGACTCTCGGCCAGCCGAGTCAGCTCCTGTTCTCTGGACGGAGTCACCGACGGAAGCACCGGAGGCTCCCAGCCGTCCCGAAACCTCAGCACGCAGGGAGGAAAGAAGTGATCCTTGGGCCACTCCAACCTGGACAGGTAAGGTAAGGTAAAGACAGGTAAGATAAGACAACAGCTGTCCAGGTGTTTCAGTCTGCAGAGCTTCACGGTGTCAGACCCCGCCATGACCTCACCTGCATTTGGTCCATCCCTCTCCCAGAGCGACCCACAGGTGTCTCTCCTCTGCCGTCCCTGAGGCGTGCAGGAAATCGATGGCCTCTCTGGTCAGCAGAGGAACCACAACGCTCCGAGCCAGATCCACACTGCCCGACGCCTGGATCACCTGAGGGGGACAGGTGTGGTTTGTTTGGTTATTAAGATCTCCATTAGCTTCTGCATTGCAGCAGCTATTCTGGAGACAGGTGGGGGACAGGTGTGGGACAGGTGTGGGACAGGTGAATATACTTCAGGCAGAAGGTATAGGAGCTGTTGTTTTTTTAGCTCAGAATTTTACTTTAACGGCAGCACAAAATGACACGTACAATTTTTAAAAAATGTAAACATATTTTTCACGTGATTCTGTTAGATCCTATAAAATATTAAAATAAATTCTGCTCGTCTTATCTCTGCTGGACTTGGTGTGACAAAACCACTTTTGATTGAGTGAAATGCAGAACTCACTTTGCAAAATGGCCTTTCAGAGCGTTAAATTAAGGTCCCGAAAGATAATATATATATTTTTATCTTCTGCACACCAGATAATAATTTGTACACACGAGTTATTATCGTGTGCAACAAGATAAGAAATGTTTCAGGACTTCAGGAGCTCCAGGCCAGGGGTGTCCACATACTTTTGGCCACATAGTGTATATACAGGTAGTGTAATGTGATTTTACTTTAGTGAAAGTGAAAATCTCTAAACATTTCAGCCTTTTTACAAACTTCTCAGGTGTAAATTTCAGCATTTCACACAGTGGAGATAAAAGCCGTTTCGAGTATTAAAGTATTAAAGAGTCGACCGACCATCCTGAGAGGAGAGAAGAGGAAGTGAAGCAGATCCACGGCGCTCGGGTTCTGGATGTGGTCCTTCAGTTTCCCCTGCAGGTCACACAAACCGTGAGACGACGAGTTCAAAGTAACTTTTATTTCTAGAATCACATGATGAAGACGCTCCTACCAGCTGGTTGAAGGCATGTTTGAACTTCTGCAGACAGTCGACAAACTCGTCCTCAACGGGAGGTTTGGAGCGCAGCGTCAGGACGCCCTCTGGTGGACACACAGAGACGGGCAGAAAAACAACCAACATCTGAGACACAATAATCCCTGCATCTGAGCCAGAAGGTTCATCCTCGAACTTTAAACAAGATCCAACTCTTTTCTGGAGCTTTCTGCCACATCTCATGGCCTTCCTCAGTGGTTACCGTGGTAACCAACTAGTCAAAAGCTTCAGAAAGTTGTGCAGTTGCTTTTCTCACTGACTGTTAGGATGTTATATAGGAAGTATGCTGATAAAGGACCTGGTCTGAGGTCAGCTGTGTAGGTTGTGCACCCTCACGTCACCATGACAACAGTCTGGGACAAAAACACGTCATGTGATGTGAGCAGCAGGTGAACTCAGACTTGTCGTCAAATCACTGAAGAAAACATTAATATTTTATAATATATTATGAGGATCTTTAGTTCTCAGAATCGTCTGTTTTATAATCTGAGGATTTATGGACGTTTATCCTCATTGTGTTCAGACTCTCCTGACATTTATTTAAGAGTTAGAGAGATTTGATTTATTTCCTTCAGTTTATCGTCACAGAGGAAAACAAATCTATAAAAATGAACCACAACATGAAAAATAACCTCACTTCTGCACTCAAGCCAGTACCATCCCTCACCTCCTGGACCTTTCTTCTTGCCTTTCTTGGTCTTCTTCCTCTTGGAGAGCTCGTTGAAGGCCTCAGCAGCCTTCTGAAGTTTGGTGACGAAGAACTCGATGTCGTCCAGGATGTGGTTCAGGATTTGCTGCACAAGTAAAAGTTTGTTTTTGAGAACGTTTAGAGGTTTTAATGGTTCACCTTCAGGTTTGTGTTTAACGTGACTTTTATTCTGGAGCGACTTACTGACTTTAATGATTAAACCTAAACTCACAGAGCAGAGGGCAGTTCTCCCACGGCGTTCCTTTATGTAACCAGATTTCCCCTCAAAGCTTCCAAACTCTGATTACATTTAAATAAAACTACATTCTTCAATCAGCTTAAATCTCGTGTCTATTGTCGTGTGAACCTCTGTGACCTCAGATTTAAACTCCACCAGCTGCTCTCAGATCAGATGTTCAGAAGGACTCACCACGTCTCGGTCCACTCTGGCTGCACTCGTCTCCACTGCTCCGTCGTCCTCCGAGAAACCTCTCTGCTTCTCATCTGAAGGCAGAACAATCACCAATCAATAACTAATAATAACCAATCAGATCTGTAGTTTTACTGAAGCTCAGTGAATTTAAGAGTTCAGAGACAAAGTTAGACTTTAATATTTATCACACACCGAAAAAACTGTTGGACTAAAGACAAATTTAGAGCTACAACGATTATTTTCATTATCGATTAATCTGCCAATTATTATTTCCCAGTTAATCAATTAAATGTTTTCTAAAAGATGCCAGAAAAAAAAGTTTTATTTTAAAATGACAGGCAGCTTATGGAGCCAGAGAGTTCAGCACTGAGGTTCTGAAAAACGAATCAACTATCAAAATTAATAAATATTCTGTCAGTCAACCGATCGATTAATTGACTAATTGTCGCAGCTCCTGACACATTAGCTACGTTTAGCTCTTTAGCTCCGGAGGAAAGCTCATGTTGTTCCCTAAATCAAAGAGTTTATCTTTTTAGGACATCTCAGCTCTGCACCGTCAGACTTGGGATCTTTGGAAACTTTGGGACCTCTACCAGAATTTAAAATAAAGTTTTGTGGGTTTGAACAAAGTTTGGACAAAAAGCACGACACCGCTGTTGGTAACGTCGGAGTTTAAGAGGTTTAAGTTGATCAATGATCCAAAGTTTGTAGCAAAACAGATGACATAAATCCAGCTTAAAGAGAACCAAAAAAGGTTTAAATTAATAATCAATAACTATATTCCTCCTACAATGTGACATCACTCACAGTCTTGCTGCTCATTGGTCCAGGCTGACCAGGCGGCCACTCGACTCTTCACGTCCACCTGATTGGACGGTGCCGGGGGTTCGGGGGCGGGAGCAGCAGGGGGAGGGGGGATGACCCCGTCACTCTTCAGGATCATCCTGCAGACAGACAGACGGATCAGCCAATCAGCTGTCAGCATGATGATATAAGCTCTGAGTGTGTTTGATGATTGGTTCTTACTTGAGCGTCTCTGGTCTCTTCTTCACTTTGCCTCCTTTGGCATCGATCATGGCACTTTCTACGTCTGCTTGGATCAGATTCGCCTGATGGAAAAATCAACAGACACGTTAATTAAATACAGTCTGAACACACAACTGGATAAAACACATTTAAATGTTTTCAGACATGAAATCTGTAACATTTCTGCCTTCATCTGTCTGTAAAAATCTTCCTTAATGACTTTATTCTCTTTGTAAATCTTGATGGTGAACCACAGGGCTCCATTCTTGGTCCTCTACTCTTTGTATTATAACTAAATAAAATTGTACTTTTTAAATCACAAACTTCAAGCTTTATTATCTGATCTTTTCATGACTCTTAATATTGTTTTTATTGATTGTTGGAAAGTTAAAAAGGACCAATCAGAGGCAGTTTACCTTGATGTCGTCACACTGGAACAGGTGCAGGTCAGGTTTGCTCTGACCCGAGTCTTTGCACACCAGAGCCAAGATGGAGTCGTAGCTGCAGGCGTTCATCACGGCCTGGCAGTGCTGGATCGTCCCGATGGGGAAGTTCTCAAGCTCGTTCTGAAAAACACGAGTTCACATTAAAAACATCAGAGTTGTGTTACTGAAGATGCTCAGTATCTGTATACTGACGGAGTTTCTCACCTTTGTCTCCGGGTCGACGAGGCTGACCGTTTTCTCCTCCACCTGCAGCAACATCTCCTGAGTCCAGACTTTTCCTTTCGCGTCCAGCAGACGAAGACGTCGGACGCCGTCGTCCACTGTGATTATCCCGTCTTTACGGTCCAACACAAACGTGGTCAGGTGCTGAAGATCACACAGATTAAAACTCTTCAACTAACACCAGAACAACACAGCTGCTCAGTGTTTCCCATACAATCAGTTCACTGTTTTTTTATTAAAATTAGTTTCTTTATTTCTCCAAATAATTTACCATAAAATCTAAATGTTTCTAATTCTACATTAACCTGCACTGCAATTTGTCTTAATTGGAATAATCCAGCCCATAAAGAAAAGGTGTCCCGACCAATCAGGATCTTACTTTGGCTCGTTACAGGTTAAAAAAAAAAAAAACATGTCAGGGAGCTCTGTGATTGGTGGTTCCTCTATCAGTTTGTAAAACTGGCCAATCACAAACCTTTACCTTTATTATAATTAATAATTAGGTTATTTATATTTTCTTTTTATTTTCTGACGCTGTGATGTTGCTGCTAGCTTGTTGCTAACTCTGTTAGAAATTCAGCTGCAGAAAACTAAGACGTATTATTATTATTATTATTATTATTATTTCTTCAGGACCCAGCAGCACATTTCCTCTCACCTCCACATGATACTGCGACGTGTCCGTCAGGCTGTTGATGCTGTTTTTGGTGAAGTGTTTTCTTTGTTCTGAAGGAAAGAGACACGTTTGTAGGCAGGACTGAAACTAAGAGGAAGAACTCAACTTCACGTCGACACAAACGTTTCATCTGAACGTTGGAATCAGAGGACTCGATGGTCGACAGCAGAACAACAACTTCTCTTGATGTCAGAAATCCTTCAGATCATCCAAAATATTAAAGACACACTTTAAAAGACAGATGTAAAGTTATATTCTCTCTCACACACACACACACAGCAAAGGTTCAGCCACTGTGGGACTTTAAGGACACTGGTGTTAACACTGATTATAAGAAACATCATATTAATGCCAAAATATTCTGAAAAAAAATCTTTAAAATTCTCTCCAGTAAACTCTCAATAGTTTAACAACAACTACTACTACTACTACTACTACTACTATTATTATTATTATTATTATTATTATTATTATTATTATTATTATTATTATTATTATTATTATTAGTAGTAGTAGTAAGTTGTAAGTAGAAAGTAGTCCCACATGTTTCTGACCTTTGAGAGAAATCCTGATTTTAACAACATGGCTCTGATGTTTGTAGTTTTAGTAAATAATGTTATTTAACAATTTAACCTCCAAACTTCTGACTGAACGCTGCGACTGAGCCGACGAGGCATCACAGGTTTAAATCTAGTCACCAGTTCAACTCAGTTATGTAGTTACCACTTTATTAAAGACCATACAGACGGTACAACATCAACTACAGTGTAATTTAGTTATTAGATCAACTTCTGGTCGTGTCTTGTGTTTTAACAAAGAAAAACTTTATCATGAAACTGAAGCGTTTCACTTGTTTCTGAAGTTTTCACCTCTTCAGACTTTGTGTCAGAAATCTGACTCTACTTGTTTTCTCCAACAGAAAGTTTTGGCCTCCTGATGAGTTAACGTGATGTTTGAGCAGCAAATTCACAGCTCAAAGTACAAAAATAAGAGCCAAGTGAATGAAATAAAACAGCTTTAAACACAGAAACACAGTTCAGTGGGCTCACTTTGACTTTTCTTTTTATGTTTGGCAGACGAGCGGAGGAAATAGATTTCATCTGATCCTGTTCGTGACAACAAACGAGAGACAGCAGACGACGATTCACTCAGAATGATTCATGAGATCCAGAGAGACAGACATGTGGAGGCTGGACCTCTTCTTCACACAGGAACAACAGACTAATGCTAATTACTGCTAATGCTAGTTCTTGTGTAAAAGATCCGAGTACTTCTTCCACCACTGAGCCTCAAGCACACCTGTGTCAGGGGAGTCCTGCTGGATCAGTGTTTTATAAGTTCTATAAACTGGAGAACCTCTACACATGTTATTGATCCAACATGAATCCAAACATCTCAGGAGAGCAGGATCCGAACACAGAAGACGTTTCCACTGTACGTGAGGTTTTCAGAGTTCAGAATGAGTCATAAAGGAGCAGGAGAACAAAACACGGACTCACCGTAGAGAGCTTTGGCACTGGACTTGGCTTTATTGTTGGGAGGCTCCGGAGACTGAGAGCCATGGCCACTGAGAGAGAGACAGACAAACAGAGAGACAGACAGATGCAGAGACAGAGACACAGATACAGTTAGTGTGTCAGAGGAAAACTGATCTGGTGTCTGTGTCACACTGAACCTGATGGATCCTGATCTGATCCATGTTTCTGATTGGCTGGCTGGCAGCTGAGATTTATTATTTCTGGAAACCTCAAACGTTCAGCTTCTGAAATCAGTCCCCAGCCCATGTCAGACTGCATGTAACCATGGCAACAACACTGATGCTTTACTCCAGAGGGTTTCACACTGTGAGGAGCCTCCCTGGGGGGGTGGGGGAGGCTCATATGTACTGTGTGAGGTCAAAGGGACAGGTGCATGCAGGTGTATTAAAACAACAGAAAGTTAGTTATTGTAGTTTGTCAGCAGGTGGAGCTATTGTGACTCACAGCTAATGAAGGAGATTCAGATCCTTTAAAAACACTCAGAGACTGATGGCTGCTATTAGTGTCACAATCTCACTCCTCCTCCTCCCTCCTCCTCCCTCCTCCTCCTCACTCAGTCAGATCTGAACTCACAGACATGAATTTCATATTGGATCATTCAGTGTGACTTCCACTTCCCGAGGAGATCATTATCTGTGATGTCCGTCCAGAACAAACGTCCAGAGAGAACAAAGAGGCTGCAGATTCAGCATTCAGCATACTTTTAACGACGATAATCTGACTAAATGGAAAAACGTTGTAGCCTGTTGCTAACTCACTGAATCTGTATTTTGAATCTTTGAAATCAATCAAAAATAATTGCTTTTGGTATAATTTTTTTTTTTTTGCTTGGCTTGTAATTTTCCTCTCATTTAAATGTTGCGCTCTATATTAAACTGTATATTCTGTCCTGTCTGTAACTTGACATTGATGCAGTTTGTCTCTCTGATTTGGACTCTAAATAATGTTGAATATTTTTGTCACTTCCTGCCTCTCCTCCCCAGTTGACCTCAGACCAGCGTCACTCCTCAGTCTCTGAACATGTGAGGACACGATGCTTCCTGTTAAACTCACATGTGAAGTGACAGCAGGCGGCTGTCGTCTGCTCGAGTGTCACTGAACTCAATCAGCTTCTGAAACTCGATATTTTCACACATTCACACTTTATTCTGACCGAAGAGGCGATTAATAATTAACATGAGCAATTTACACCGAACAGCAGGACGGCTTCACCTCGACTCTGACAGAGAAATTAGGATCATTTAAAGCTGCAGAAGAAGAACTGATCACGTGACGTCTGTTAACTACAGATCATCATGTTGGTCAGTACATTTATCTCACCTGTTCATCATGATATCATGCTAACAGGCTGAGGCTAAAGCTAACAGGTGAATCTCCCAGCAGACAAATTGAACTCCTTAGTTTGAGTCCACCTCAAGTCCAAGTCGCCCGTCTGCAGCTCTGGTTTGATGTATATTTGAATATTCTTTGAAAGTAAAGAATAATCCTGGATCATCCTGCTTTAACCGTGGTAATGGTTTTCCCAATTAATAAAATATAAGTATTGTTTGATCCTTTTGGGGGCAACTCTGAGGGGTTTTATGGGCTGTATGATGTATTGAAGTGTCACAGCGGACAGATCTACTTTATTAAACAGCTTCAAATAAAACCGTTTTTTAACAGCACATGTTTAAAGCTGAGTGGGTCATTGACTGGTTTCCTGGATCAGGTCCTGCTCTCCTCTCTGGCTCACTGACCTCATTGTCTGCAGCATGCAGCCACACTGGCTTTGGGAAATTAGCACGGCAGATTAAATAAGTGGATCAATTAGCATGAGAGAGGACTGAGCTCTGGTGTCACTGGTCAGTCTGCAGGCTTTCAGTGTTCCACCTGAACAGACAACATGGGTTTTATTTGCAGGTGTGTTAAAACTCCCTGAAACAGCTTTAGCACCATCATGTGACACTAAATGTCCACTTGAAGTCAGTGTAATGCTTTTATTTCAGTTTGACCTCCTCCGTAGAGACTGAGCGACCTCATGTGTTCAGTGTGAAGCTGCAGGGTTCATTACAGTTTTCATTAAAAATGTATTTAAGCTTTTCTTAGAAAGAAACGGAGCAGCAACAATAATTATCTTTTCATGCTCAGACTCAGGTGTAGTGCTTTTTACACCTGGCAAAGATATCAGAAAGGTTTCAGGTGATAACAGACATGCTAACGCGGCTAACAGGTGCTACAGAGGGAAATACTGACTTGATCTGTGAGCTGTAGGAGCTGAAGATGCCGGAGGCGAGAGCTGGAGTTTCATATCCGTTCATCCTGCTTCACAGTGGACAGTCAGCTGCAACAAAACACACACACACATCATCTTCATCACCATCACCATCATCAGTCTCATATTTATTCAGAAAGAGAAACTAAAGTCTGTTCATGATCTCTACAGCGTGGAGAACACAACACACACACAAAACACTTTACTCTCCTTTAGAGGAACTGAACAATATTTAAAAAAGATAACAGCATTCAATAGTTTTATATGTTACTAAATTGTTTTCCCAATTACGCTGTGGTGAAACCCGTAATAATTGCTGGCTGAATTATTATGTTGTTCAGGGCTGACGTGTTTTTAAGTGAATAAAACGACATATTTATGTTCCACAGCAGAGTCGTGGGGAGGAGGTCCGGGTGGATCCAGGCTGAAATTTAAACACCTCCACACAAAAGAGTCCCCAAGGTGATTTGTGTGTGTGTGTGTGTGTGTGTGTGTGTGTGTGTGTGTCCTGTATGTACAGTGCAGCCACGTGTGATTACTTTTCCCAGGACTCCATGTTTTATTCAGCTGGGACTCGACAGACTCCATTTTGGACTCTGTATCCATAACAACAGCGACAGGCAGAGAGAATGGAAACCTGCGAGGCCTCGTTCAGGGAGAAATGAGCTCAGGCTGGTTACAGTCTGAACAAAATGATCATAGAGAAACTCTGACAATAACATCAAAGATTTACAATGTGTGTAACATTAAAGAGGACTAAAAGTGTATCGCACATTTGAACAGGTTTGTAATCAAAAGCACAAACATTTTTATTTTTACACAAAGAAATCTGAATATCTAACAGGCAGCAACACATCTACATACATAACCAACTAAAGGAAGCGTATAACTCAGAGTGTGTGTGTCTATATATATATATATATATATATATATCACAAACTTCACACGCGTACATTACTGCAGCTCAAGAAGAGCGTACATCAGGAAATAAACTGCGTATATGATGTATAGAAAGTTGATGTATATATGTAACAACTCAGAGTATTTACGTACGTACATGACTAACTACAGCAGAGTATATATCACAAGTTTGTACACATTGCAAATTTACATATTCACTAACTGCAAATCTAGGAGGAGTGTATATCTCCAATTAATGTTTATATGTGACTGCAACTAAAGGAGAGCATAAAGCGCACATTTGTGTATTTTGTTTATTGAATATTTTCATACTTACATAAATGCATTCGCCGATTTACGTAAATCCATAACAGCATATATCGCAAATTTACTATGTACGTTACTGCAACTAAAGGAGAGCATAAATCACAAATTAGTAGACATTGTAATTGTACGTACAGTATGTACATAACTGCAACCAAAGCAGAGCAAACATCGTAAATTTGCAATATACTAAAATGTACATATGTAACTGCAACTAAAACAGTATCAGATTTGTAAAAATGCAACAACTCGAGCAGAAAGGATAGACAACTGCAACTCCAAAGGAGCTTAATGACCAATTGATTTTATTTCCATATGTACATTACTGCAACTGTAAAAATGACAATGTTGCATACATATGGTGCCGCAACGATATCATATCTTTATGCTTTACTTTATTTTAAATCTAACATACAGACTTTAAACTCCACTCTAAGAACAGATCAACCATCAGGATGTCGTTTGTTCTGTCCGTTAGCCGTTAGCAGTTAGCCGTTAGCTTCTGTGATGAACATGAGTCATCAATCCTGTAACAGCTGCCAGACCGAACATTTATCAACAAAGCTTCAGTTCACCTGTCAGCAGCCTTTTGTCCTCCAATCACATCCATTAACAAGGGACTGACACACACTAAGCCCCGCCCCCTCCCTGATGATGTCACCATCTTCAGTCTCAGGAAATAAAAACTGAATATAAACAGGTGAGTGACGTCGTGTCACAGTCACTTCCTGATAATACTGTATGAACACAGTGCACACATCCGTTACTATGAGGACTGCAGAGGTCAAAGGTCAGAGTTAGAGATGTCTGGTGTGTTCCTGTTGAACTTGTGATCAGCTCTCAGCTCGTTATCAGCGTTTGTCCTGGGAGGAGACGCACTGAAATCCACTTCCTGTTTCACTAAAGCTCGCAGAGAATCAATTTATCTGAACAGAGGCAGAATAAAATATAACGCATGAAACAAACTCTGATCACACGTTAAGGATTCACTCTGTCCTCACACCTGAGGAGACTACATGAAGATTACTCAGACCACAACATTAAAGTACCGCTTACATGTTAAACTATCAATAATAATGATCCAATAATATAACAGTAAAACACTGACAGTATGGGTACTTTCACTGTAAGTACATTTTGTTGCTAATACTTGTTTTGGAGTGTTTTTACCAGGAGGGAAGATAAACCGACCGAAAACTGTAAGAAACTCGCTTTTATAGGAACGACGTGGAGGAGACAGGACAGGAAGGCTTTTACCAGAGCTAACTGACACACAGCCGGACAGCTAGCAGCTAGCATGGACTGCTAACGTAAACACTGTAGCATTAGTATCATTAAAATGTCCATCACAGCCGCTTTAATATGAACTATATTTGATGATGTCAGTAGGTTGATAAATTCAGTATGATGTACCTCTCCACTACTTGGATATTGAAATGTCAGTTGCCATGACGTCACGAAACAGCTGTGTGTGTGTGTGTGTGTGTGTGTGTGTGTGTGTGTGTGAGAGAGAACCTCAGACACACTGAGGCGGGCTGTGAGGCGTCTCCATAGTAACACAGACGTCCACCATCTGCGACGAGGAGAGACCACTGGATGGTGTTAACGCCGACCGCAGAGCTGCGTCACACACAGACCTGAGATCAGCCAGTCTCCTGGTTCAGGTGGAGGGACTTCACCTGTGTTCACTTTGTTTATCTGGTTAGATATTAAACTACAGCCTGACGGGGGGGTGGAGTCATGTGACGTAGTTCACCTCTGAGGAGCAAACACAGCAGAGGACAAGCTGTTTCTGACCACGTCAGTCAACACGTTTAATGTCCGTCACAAACACACCTTCTGTACAGTCAGCAGGTGGGGGTTCGGGTGGGGCAGCTTCTTCTTTTGTTTAAAGAGCAACTGAACACCCAGTTTCAGCTTCAACACACACACACACACACACACACACACACACACACACACACACACACTTCACTAATTCACTGAATGCATTCATCAGTGTTTCTACTACTATTACCGCTCTCTGTCCCACGCTCAGTTTCTGCACAGCTTTCTATACCGATTGTTGTATTTATAGGTGTGTGTGTGTGTGTGTGTGTGTGTGTGTGTGTGTGTGTGGTTGGGGGTGTCTTGTAGTTTGGTGGCATGGTGTCTCATGTTTCCCATAATTACAGGAAATGACCTTCTGTTGTAATAAACACTATAAAATGGAACCTGGATCAACAGAGCGTGAGATAAAGTGACTGTAGGTGTAATTTACTTCCTCAGAAGTGGATTTAGTGTGAAGCTTCTCTTTATTCTTCTTCTGTGATGGTTCAACTATTTAAAATGATCAGTTTGATGGATAAACATGTGGATCATCTATCATTTGACCTCATCTTTAAAATCTCAGTTTATTCTGTTTTTATATATATATATATATATATATATATATATATAAATAAAGCTGCCTTGGTGTCCAGTTCAGAGTCACTCAGAGCAGAACAAACAACAAACATTAAAGTTTCAAAGTCTCAAAGTTTGAGCACCAAAAGTTTTACAGTCAGAATTCTGCCACCGTTTTCACAGTAAATGACAAAACTATTAATTTCTGTGTTTCCTGCTGTAACTAAACTGCTCTGCAGTGTAGATGTGTAACATTACACCCCTGAATAAAGTCAATAAAAAGTAATGGAGCGCAGGTGTTTACACTGTGAGCTGCAGGTAGATTCAGGAACACGTCCAGAACATGAGAATATTTCCTGTTAGTTCAAGTTCCTTTTCTCTGAAAGGCAGAACTGAGACTGAAACAAACTGTATTATTATTATTATTGTCTTCATGTGGACGCCGAGTTTCATCAGATCAGCTGTTAAAGTCTAACTAATGTTCAAACACACTGTTAATGAGTCACTCAGGAGGAGCTGCATCACTTCTACCTGTCAAACACACCTTTACAGTTCACCTGCTTTCATCATTAAAACTAAACCTCAAACAGCAAAAATACATTTTAAAAAGCCAAAATATGGAAAAGTTTTTAGTTATTCTGAGGAGGAAAAGATCCACTTAAAGCAACAGGCCTCGATGTTTCACTTCCTGCTTCTTCTTCTTGTACTGTTCAACTAATCATCCAAGTCCTGCTGACATTCACCATCACAGACCTCCAACCAAAAATAATCGATAATTGTTGAACAAATTTTTCAATAACTAAACTTCACTTCAGTTTTAGCTTAAGCCTAGCCGCGGCAAGCTAGCACAAGCTAGCTTTCACTTTAGGTACAGTAGCAGTGCAGTAATACTCAGCCAGAGTGCAGTAATACACAGCCAGACACACCCTGTTTAAGTAAAACAGCTGTCAGATACAGACCTGTGTATTACTGTGTTTTGATGTTTGTAGTGCAGAGTAATCAGCTGTTGTGATTGGCTGACAGCGTTATGACTACAGACCTCTTCTGACATCTTCTAACTGAAATGAAACCTGATCGTCTTCAGATCTTCAGTATCAGAAACAAAGCAGCTGTTCGTGTCCGACAGAGGAAAGTAAAGAGGATTATTAAGACTTAACACAGAAACCTAATCCCCACCTCCCTCCTCGTGAAGAACGCTACAGCAGGAAAACACATATATATATACACACGTACGTACATACACATTTTATTATTTTATTTTTTTATATTTATATATATATATATATTTTAGATATTTCACATTAATAAATTGCGTGAGGTCTCCTGGTGCACTGTGGAAACCTCTGTTCTGATTTGGGTTTACTGATCGTTTTAAACGAGTGAGCTCTGTGATAATGAGAACAAGAGCAGCTGACGATTGATTCCCCGACAGGATCGAGGCCACGAAGCTCTGCAGGGAGCCGAGTCTCATTTATCGCACTGTAACCTACATACTGTACAGAGGACACCGTACCGAGACAGAGGACACTGTACCGAGACAGAGGACACTGTACCGTACGGAGACAGAGGACACTGTACCGAGACAGAGGACACTGTACCGTACCGAGACAGAGGACACTGTACCGAGACAGAGGACACTGTACCGTACGGAGACAGAGGACACTGTACCGTACGAGGACACTGTACCGTACCGAGACAGAGGACACTGTACCGTACGGAGACAGAGGACACTGTACCGAGACAGAGGACACTGTACCGTACGAGGACAGAGGACACTGTACCGAGACAGAGGACACTGTACCGTACGAGGACAGAGGACACTGTACCGTACCGAGACAGAGGACACTGTACCGTACCGAGACAGAGGACACTGTACCGTACCGAGACAGAGGACACTGTACCGTACGAGGACAGAGGACACTGTACCGTACCGAGACAGAGGACACTGTACTGTCATGAGGTCTGTTACAGCGGTTGAGAGTTTGATGTATCAGATTACAGGCAGCCTCATCACCTCTGGCTGTGTTTAATCCATATCCATCCACACGGACTCTGGTATCGACTGTAATCCTGCAGCCTGGACACTGGACCCCCCAGCACATGTTCACCATCTGACCTCACACTGAAATCTCAAGAGTCACAGAGTCCAGAACTAAAATCACATTCTCACCCTCAGTGTCTGAGCCTGTCTTTAAGAGGACTGCATGTTAAAGGAAGGCTAATAATAATAATAATCCATAATAATCCTGAAACTGCTGATGTCTTCACTGCTGAGGTGTCTGAACTGGAATGAACTGGACGATTTACACGTTTATGTTCATTTATATTTCATGTACTTCTTGTTGATAAGATGCTGAGCTTGTTTCATATGTTGGTAAATGTGTGTGGAGTTTTCAAATCGCAAAATCTGTGATTTTAGTTGTAGTTTACATAAATAACGTTTTAACAAGAAATAGTTTGGCACATAAAACCACAAATTGTTGTTTCTACACTTCAGTTTTTGTGTGAATTAAACAAACCAGATATATAATGTGTTAATCAGTGAGCTTTGGAGGATTTTGTTCCCTTTGGCCAGAGCCAGGCTAGCCGTTTCCCCGTTTCCACTCTTTATGCTAAGCTAAGCTAACCAGCTGCTGCTGTAGCTTCATGTTTAGCGTACAGAGAGTGGAATCAATCTGAACATGTGACTCTCAGAGGAAGAGGAGTTCTCTACATGTTGAAGCACTGCAGAACTTCAGCTTATTTTCTTCCAGATCAGCTCTGCTGCTCTTTAAAAGGCTGAAACTGAAACTATGATCGACTTTTAGATAAAGTGACAAACTGAGTGATCTCTCAATAAAGATCAGTGACCGACACAGATTCATCAGGTGTCACTACAGGTGAGCAGGCAGGAAGCCAAACCGCAGATCTCAGAGTTTACAGTCCGATTCACATCAACAGCGAGTTCCTCTAAACTAAAAATAACTCTATAGCCAAGTCTGGAGCCGAGCCAGCGGACGTCACACAGGTCGTCCTCAACCCCGTCCTGAACTCCGTCCTGAACCCTGTCCACACTGAGGACCTTCAGTCTGCTCCACATTCACAGATGAACAGCTATTTCAACTTTTCATACTGAAACACAAGTAGACTCTCACAGTAAGTAAAGTAAGTCCACGATTTAATACGTTATCAGCTGAATGGAGGATAATGAAGGTTAAGTTCATAGCAAGACATCGACAGGAGGACAAATAAAGAGCTGCTGTATACTGAGGCAACAACACTGGGACTCCCCACCTATTACTCTTCATCAGCAGCTCACTGGGGCTGTTTCTGTTTGTACCACGCCTCCACCCCTCCACAGGGGATGGAGAAAAGTCAGAGCAGAGATTTCTCTGCTTGGACCGACGACCAGGCGGAACCGTTACTGACAGGAAGTGTTGTAACTCGTTATGTTGAATTAACCGCTGGGAGTCGAGGCTGCTGTTTGTTTTGTCTGGGAAAGGGTCACGTGATAGGAGCGTGACGAATCAAGGAAGGATACGTCGTGGCTGATGAGACCCAATCAGGAAGTGAACGTGGACATCTGCGTCATCGTTTTAAAACATCTCAGTTTCCGCCCGTCCTCACTAAAACACAACCCGGAGTTTCAAACTAAAACGGGGTCAGCAGCGTTTTAAAAGGTTTCAGTTTTAGGGGTTATAAAACGCAGCAGTAGTGTGGACGCTAGGTGTGAACGTAGAAAGAGTTATGAGCTTTAAAACAAAAACGTATCGGAGTGGATGTAGCATAGGCCCTGATCAGACGGAGCGCACCACACTGCCTTTTTTGTTGAAGCCTACAAAGAGTCACCTGTCCTTAGTCTAACTGTGATTTAGCTTTCTGCAGATAGAAGACAGCTGGAAAAGACGCCTTGTTCCGTCTGATCAGTCTGACTGTCCAGCTGCCAAAATACAGATGTGACCCGAGTTGATCAAAATGTTGATCCACTCGTCTGTGAGCTCTCAGGCTGCTCTTCTATCTTATTGGTGAAGGCACCTGCAGACACTACTCAGGGCTGAAAGAGGCACCAACTCCTTGTGTTTTCTGGTCATATTTTTCTCTCCAGTTAACAAGACGTAGAATCAAACATCAGTCAGAGAGACAGTGAAGCTACAACTGATAGAGATCCAACTTCATCCATCAGGACGTCTCAGGATCAATAAAGTAAGAGTTAGTGCATCAACAACACACATGTTTAGAGATTTTATTCTTTGTTTTACTACCGTTATAGAAAGCTCAATAACCAATAACCAGATCAATCAATCAATCAATAAATAAATAAACTGCCTCCCTGCAATATTCAAACTGACCAGATTGATCCAGATCTCAGTGTCTCATCTGTGACACACACCGTTTCCTGCAGCTGTTTCACAATAAAAGCTTTGAAAGTGAAGCAGACCATCAGCCTGCTGAAGAGCTCTAGAACTGGACCACCTCCCGCTGGGGAGTCCTGACTGGTTCAGGACCCGCTGACAACATCCTGACCCACTTTCTCAGTGCTGAGACATGTTCACCTACAGACCTGGAGAGGCCTGGAGAGACCTGATTGATGGGATTTATTTTTATGTTCGCTTCCTGAAATAAATGTTAGTTAGTTTGTTTCCAGTTTATCTGATTAATGTACTGATGTCTGTCGAGTCTCCACACTGATAAATGTTAGACTGTAAAACCAGCAGAGACAACGATGGAAATAAATCCAGGACCGTTTCATTATATCTTGAAACAGTCCGATATGTTGCGTTTTATAAGAACGTCGTCAATAAAGAAAGCAGGACAGGTGCTGGACACACTGTAGTATTAACAGTAATGAATATATATACAGCCTACCTGTATGAAAGGTCCACAGGTGAGCAGCTTCAGAGAATCCAACAGAAAGAAATCTCCACAGGTGAAGTCTCTGTGTCTCATGTGAGACAGATTACTGAGGGACCTGGATTTGCTGCAGCAGCTTGTTGTGGAAGATTTAAGCCTCTAATTACTGACTCATTATGGACAGGTGGGGCGGGGCACAGACACACTTAAAGCTCCAACATGGCCGACTGTACAGGACAGCTTGGTGTCTGACAGCATGAACAAGGTTTTTTACACACGTTATACATTTCACATTTAAACAACATTCAGGTTTATTTCTGAGGACATTAACAAAAGAAATTATGTTTATATACTCGTTTGTTTTTGAAAGATCTTAATTACTGCCTCGATTGTGTTGTGATTGACAGGAAGTGTTTTGGTCCCAGAGGTCAGGGGTCAGGGGTCATGTCCTGAGTCCCATCTGCTGTTCGATTTGAAACTAAAACACTTTGGTTCAGGGTTCATGGTGGTTCTAACCAGAGGTGGAAGAAGTACTCCGATCTGTTACTGCAGTAAAAGTAGTAATACTACAGTGGAGAAATACTCTGTTACAAGTCCTGCATTCAAAATCTTACTTCAGTAAAAGTACAAAAAAGTATTAACATCAAAATATACTTAAAGTACCAAAAGTAAAATAATATATCTGATATTATTGCTGCATTCATGTGTTCGTCACTTTAATCTGGAGCTTATTTTTAGGAATGAGTTGATCAGAAACTGAAACATTGGCAGGTAATGATCTTTATCTTATTCTGTTTACTGCAGATAACTCCGCCCCCCTCGCCCTCAGGGATCAATAAAGTTTTTTATCTTAAAACGGCAGCGATAAAGAGCCAACTTTATGACTTTGAGCGTTAGCAGTCAGATCTGTTCCAGAAGAGCGTTTGTTCCAGCTGAAACACGGACATGAATATTTGGAGATTTCAAAGTAAACGATTCAGACTTTAGTTACTTCCTGTGACAGAAACTGTTTTGCTGCACAAAGTGAACCTGCAGCTCAGCGAGAGGTCGGATCAGAACCAGCTCAGGTTGGAGGGCAGAAGTGGTTCCAACTGGACGTCACACAGCAATCAGCTGCAGAACATCGAGATTTGATTTGTTTATTTGAGCGAAAGTCAAATCAAATCAAAAGTCAAACAGTGGTGACGGACTAAAGTCTGAGCAGAAATATAAATCTGCTCTCACACGATTTGATCTGAAATAAAAAGCTTTTGTTGGATTCATCAGTGTTTTCTTATTTCCAGAGTTCAGAGGTCAGTGAATGATAAAGTCTCATGATGTTCTTGGTGAGTTTCAGCTCATAAAAACAGCAAAAAAGACGACTCACAAACAGGAAAACCACAAACCAAAGATTCGTTTCAAAACCAGTTTGAAACAGAGCCAAAACATGACAGTCCTCCTAACTCAACCAACCAACCAATCAACCAACCAATCAACCAACCAGTGTGTCTCTGTCTGCCTGCCTGTCTGTCTGTCTGTCTGCCTGCCTGCCTGCCTGCCTGTCTGCCTGCCTGCCTGCCTGCCTGCCTGCCTGCCTGTCTGTCTGCCTGTCTGTCTGCCTGTCTGTCTGCCTGCCTGTCTGTCTGCCTGTCTGTCTGCCTGTCTGTCTGCCTGCCTGCTGGTGGCGCTGGAGGAGACGTCAGATCACCAAACTGATCAGGTCCTAACAAAGCTTCTAATAATCTGATTTAACGACACTGAGACCCTCTATAAAGACACAGAGCTTCTGCTGATAGAGTTATTGATCAGTAACCGTGCTTCTGATCAGTTATCTGCTGCTAGACTCTGAGACCAGTCTTCACTGACGTTTGATTTCAGATCTTTAATCAATCACAAAAACTGGTCTGGAATCAGAACATGACACATTTTAATTAAACTACATCAGTTAGAGGAATTATCCATCTGGTTATTATTAAAATATACAAATTAATTCATGTCTTTTTCATCCTTTTCTCCAAATTAATTCTGTGATATTCTGATCAGTCACGTTGAAATATTACGTTTCTCATAAAATTCTCTCTTTATTCCTGAAATTATGGCTTTTTTCTCACATTATAACAACTTTATTGTTAGTTCAACTTTACTATTAAACTGTGACTTTATTCTTTAAATACTACGATTTTCAAAACATGATCCAGTTCTGACAGATTTTTACCAAATATAATGAATAAAAGAATTAGAGTTGTGAGGGTGCAGCTTTTTATTGGGACTCCAGGTTTTATTGATCAGCAGTAAACGATCACATCATAAACAATGTGTCCTAATGTTCTTTATCATCCACTTATAAAGATTCCTGAAGGACGAGTCTGTTTACTCTAAGGCATTTAGATTATATTATGTTATATTATATCTGCCATAAGAGTTCAAGATGATTTTTAATCTAACTCACCTGCATTCATTCATTAAAATCAGTGAAGTGATTTGGAAATCAGCTGTTTTGGGTTGATCCTGCTCTGTCAGCTGTAATCAAATCCAGTTCAGTTTCGGAGAAAAAGTGTTAAAAAATGTCTAATTGATGGTTTCACAATAAAAGCCTACCACAGCCTCCACATTAGAAACACATTTATTTTGAACTGCACGTCAGTAAAGAGTAAGTAACTTCAAGAACAAGACTTCAAGCTGAAACCTTCAGGATTCACTTCCTGTTTCTTTTCTTTGAGAGCAGGAAAATAAAAAGTCTTTCAGAGATTAGAAACACACACACACACACACACACACACACAGGATTAACCGACAGTCTGCTCAGCTTTGTTAAAATGACAGTAAACCCAGTGGACCTCTGACTGGACCAACATGTGATCATCACAGACAACATCAGTAATTACCTGAAGCAGTCGGCCTGCTTTTATAACTGAAATCAATCTCAATGTTAATGCAACATCTGTCAGATCAATATATAGATAAATATTAGAGCCTGGTAAACACGTCTGCTGCTCACTGACAGCTCAAGAACCACCAACCAATCGGAGCGTCTGTAACTGACAGAATCTGATCAGAAGCTGATCCACGACGTTATTGATTTTCTGCCCTGCTTCAGAGAGAATCAGTGAAGTGGACCTGATGAAGCGTTCGCAGTCATCACACGTGTTGCAGTCACATCACTTTCACACCGATTGATCAAGTATGTTCAGGTGAGAGATCAAACTTTATTGATCCTTCACAGAAGATGTATCTGATCAGAGGTCAGTCTCGTCCATGCTGCAGAGTGACAGCAGCACTTTCAAACTTCAGTGCCACAGATCAATGATCAGTTCCCCTCTGATGGATCAATAACCTGCAGCAAAGATCAGAAACGGTGTCGAGCTGCGAAACTCGACTCCTGTCAATCTCCCGAAAAACTGATTGGCTCCAGTTACAATCCCATACTCCAACACGGGCTCCGCCTCCTCCGACACTTCACAGCAGCACCTGGCAGGTACGGTTACATCAGCCCGTTGTCATGGTGACGACGACACACACACACACACACACACACACACACACACACACACAGGACGAGCTCCCAGGAGCCGCCCGGTAACAGTTCACAGGGAGAGAGTGTGACGGATGGTTTTATGGACGAAACACAAATAAATGAATCAATAATGAAATCAATCATTAGTTACTGTTTTCAGCAGCACTTTCACTTTAATACTTAATATTTTCTGTGTATCTGCAACATGCGTTTAAGTTTGTTGATGAACGTGTTTAAACAGCTTTTATGTTGAGTAGTACTACAGTATGTTGAGTAGTACGTTGAGTAGAGTAGTACTACAACATGTGACCAGCTGCTCAGAGTAATAATTCTTCTTCTTCTTCTTCTTCTTGATTTTAAGTTTGAATCTTCTGCCACAGAGCTGGTGTTTGTGTTGGTGGAGCAGTTTAATGACCGACAGCTCAACTTCCACCTGATTGATTTTTAGCTTCATACACTGATCATGAATGACTTTTCAGTGTTTGTCAGTATGTAAATTTACTCTTAATTAATAATAATGATCACTGAATAGCTTGTTTCCTCTTCCTCGATTGGAAACATCTGAAACTAAATCTGACTACAAAGTCGAGTATTTTCCCTCCAGATATTTTTAGTTCAGTGAAGAATCTGAAAACTCTCCATCGCTTGTTATTAAGAAAAGTGAAACAGCAGCAGAGACCCTCGGGGCCGGCAAACATCCACAAATAGTGGTTTCCCATGAAGACCACAGTCCCAGGACCAGCTGCGGACTTTAATCCTTCACTATCTGACAGGAAGCTCTTAAAATGGGACAAAGCTACAGAAAACTGTTGAGATTACACAACGCTCGGCTCAAAGGTCCTGCAAGTGTTCAGCATCAGCACATGTGGTTTCCTAAGAGCCTGACGACCTCTGACCTCCACAAATAACAGCTAACAGCGAGCAAACAGCCAGCTAACAGCACCACCAGCCAGCCAACAGCCAGCCAACAGCCAGCTAACAGCATGCTAACAGCCAGCCAACAGCCAGCCAACAGAGAGCTAACAGAGAGCTAACAGCAAGCCAACAGCCATCTAACAGAGAGCTAACAGCAAGCCAACAGCCATCTAACAGAGAGCTAACAGCAAGCCAACAAAGAGCTAACAGGGAGCCAACAGCCAGCCAACAGCCAGCCAACAGCCAGCTAACAGCCAGCTAACAGCCAGCCAACAGCCAGCTAACAGCCAGCTAACAGCCAGCTAACAGCCAGCTAACAGAGAGCTAACAGAGAGCTAACAGCCAGCTAACAGCCAGCTAACAGAAATTCTTACTTTTCTCTCAGAATTCCATTTTTAAAAGACTTTGTCAAAACACCAAGTGAACTTTGGGAGGAAGGTGCCTCTCCATTCTTTGACCTAAACAAAGACGGTGGTTCAAGTAAATAGTGACCAAAAATAAACGGTCAAATTTCCTAATGTCTTCACATTTTCTTTATTACCTCATAAGTGACAGTCAAGAGAAGCGTTTCCAACCCGCCACACTTTACTACTATTATTGTGCATTTTGATATCTGTTATAATAAATTAAATTTTTTGATATGGCAGTCTATAGGAGATTGCATAAAAATCATCATCTCAAAGATTATACATGCTAAAGAAGTGAAACTTGGTACCCAGGTATAAAACTTCATCAAATGTATTGAACTTACTAAAATGTAAGACGAGGAAAAACAAGAAATTCTCACATTTGAGAAGCTGGAACCTGAGAAAATGTAACTATGCTTGAAAAATAATAGTAATATAATTAATTGATCATAAAAAAAGTTTAGGACAATTTCCGGTAGCCATCTTTGTTAAGGTCAAGGGATAAACACACACCCTGAGAAACCAGTTAAAATCTTCTTTATTGTACATCTGGCTGGTTATTTCTCACAATGGCAGGACAGAGGAGTCTGAAGAGCTCAAGTATTGTCACAACGAACTACTGGGGGTTTAAGCTCTTAAAAATCAAATACGTTTTAAAAACACCATTTCTGTGACTTGAATACAAATGTCTCAATCGTAAAGACGAGAGCACAAACTGAGGATCGGTTCTGCATAATGTTAGTGTATAATGTTAATCTGTAGACTGACCGGGTTTCCTCACCTGAGACCTGCACTTCTCATAACATCAATTACCTGCAGGTCACAGGAGGGAAAACTAATGAGCTGCTGCAGCCAATTAACACGAGTTAACCGTTTACACCTGCCTCTCAGGAACACACTGTCCATTATTCTTATATTTCACACTAAATATCCATTAATGTGGGTCAGCTGGAAGGGGAATAAAAGATTAAATTTAAACAATATGAGGCTACATGTTTGTTTTCCCGCTAAAACCAGGTGAGCCCGAGCTGCTAGCTAAAACCTTTCACGTCAGAAATGGCAGCTAAAGTCAAAGATAACAGGAACCGTTTGTTTGAAAAAGACAAAGAGATAAAAGGACACCGTGGAGACCTTCCGTTAACCCCGGCTGGAACAATAAGGAGCCGCGATATCTCTGTCATCCCTGGCAACCGGGCTCCATTCAGGCCAAGCCAAACAAAAGGGCTCCGACACACCGGGCAGCCCCGGACACAGCCGGGGACAGAGCGCCTGTTGCCCGGGCTGCCTCACACACACCTGTGCGACAACGTTAGCTCGGCTATGTTTTCTTGTTTGTCTTTCATTCAGGTAAATTCAGATAAATTCAGGTATTTGTCTGTCAGTGACAAACTGCGGGTCACTATGCGAAGCGTGGAGCTGCCCTTCACCTTCATTGATCTCATTAACACAGTGTGCCAAATTCCATTCACAATTCTGGCGATTTAAGATGAACTTGAGTATCATCAAGTATAAATGTTGGCTTGGACATCAACTGGGTTGTTAGAAGCTGTGTTGGGAACTGTTGGTAATTTCGGCATAATGTAATCAACTATAGGCACTTAATTGTAAATAAATTGCTTAGTTAAACTTGGTTTTGGTTCACAATACTCGCTATCGCCCACCACTACGCAACGTTAAGACACGAGAAATAACAGCATAAGTGGTAATAAAAGTTGAATTTAAATTAATATAACACATTTATGTGTAGTGGATGTATGCCGACACTTCGTTTTATTAATATTGTGTGCATTTCCCTGTAAACATCTACGGAATCATTTAATCTAAAATTTCCAATGCTGTCTGGTGCGGGTGTTCTCCGCTTACATGACCAAAGGGCCACCTTTCCTTCTACAGAGCACAAGGGCAGATCAAGTTGCCTCGGTTTGCATTTACATTTTCTGTGAAGGTTGAACCATGAGCACGCTGATAAATTCATTATATATTTATTTCCCGATTTGAGCGGGTAGTTACAGAAAACCTCTGTTTTAAAAAGACCAACGGTTCATGAAACCGAGAGAAATGTTTGTCTCCGGGCGGATCTGACAGCGGAGGGAGGAATGTGAAGTGGAAATCATTAAAATGAGCTTACCTGTAGGTGTGGGCTTCATATAATAATCCGTGTAACGTTAGAAAAACATGGCACTAACAGACGCGTGTATCTCCCGCCCAGGCTGGTTGTTACCGTCTCCTCTGAACACCTTATATCCGACAAACTGAGCTGTTGTTCGGCTGCAGAAGTTTCTGTTAGCGGCTCTGCGGAGATGTGACTCGTATAAAACTACACTTGACTTTGATGATGAGAAACCAGCAGCAGCCAACGTCGGGGGATTGATCCCTGAGTGCTGACTGACAGGCAGTCCTGCTGGCTTCAGACACGCCCCATCCGGTATCCAGGTTACACACTAACTTAGAGGTGGAATTTAAGAAGTACTCTTTTACTTCAGTAAAAGTACAAAAGTATTAGCATCAAAATATACTTAAAGTACCAAAAGTAAAGTATGCAGAATAATCTATATGATATTACTGGATTATAATTATTGATGCATTAATATGTTCATTACTAATGCTGCAGCAGGTAAAGCTGGAGCTACTTTTAATCACTTTATATTCTGCTGGGCAGATTGAGTTTCCCCTCTGAGGGTCAATAAAGTTTGACTGACATCATTTATTTGTTGATTATGTTTTGTGTTATTAATCTGAATCTGCTTCAAAATAAATGTAGTGCAGTAAAATGTTTAAGATTTGCCTCAGAGATAAAAGTATAAAGAAGCAGAAAATGGAAATAAAGTACAAGTACCTCAAAATTACGTAAGTAAATATAATTATAGGCTAGTCTGTATTTTAAAACTCTTCTCAGACGTGAGCCGTGTCCAAAATCATTTGCTTCCTTGTGAGCCACATTTACTCGCCGCCATTTTATTTAAGTGTCTGAATTCTTGAGAGTGTGAAATTTATGAAATCCCAAAAATTCCCACAAAGGAAGAACAAAGTAAAGTGTCCATGTCATGAACAAAACCTTTTACTAATACATAATGTTGTAGTGAGAGAAAAGTGACTATGTAATCAATAAGCACATGAATCAATACAGAACAGGTGAACAGTGGAAACTAACCTGAATTTTATGAAGTGTTATTTATTTAATTCCAGGAGTTTTTAATTTCAAAATGTCTAATTTTATTTCATCATTAGACTTTTCTTCACAGCTTTTTTCTGTCAATCAAGACAAACATTTGGGAAATAAAAACAGCTGGAATTGTTTTGTATGTTTGATGCAGATAAAGTTTGTACGTCTGAAGCCTTAAACTTTACTTCCTGGATTCTGACTTCAAGGCTAATTATTCAGCTTTGTTCTAATCAGAATAGTTTAAATGAAGCAAAGCATGAGGCTCAGTTAAACTGAGGGTTGGAGGTGAGTGCCTTCCAGTCAGCACTCGGGGAAAAGAAACCCTCGTCTCTCCCTGCATACAGTCAGTGTAAAGGTTAGGACGCCCCCTGCTGCTGCTGCTGGGTCAGCTCACACTACAGGGTGATAATGGGTACTGTGCAAGTACTGTACTTGAGGTACTTGTACTTTACTTGAGTATTTCCATTTTACACTCCTACATCTCAGAGGTAAATATTGTACTTTTACTGCACTACATTTATCCGACAGCTTCAGTTACTGGTTACTTCCTGTCCAGTGAAAACCACATATCTCCAGATGTTTGTGATGAACTGGATGAAGAGTTCCTTTACGTGCTGAGAAAGGGTTAGGGTTTTCAGTGTGCTGTTAGTACTTTTACTTCAGTTAAGTACCTGAATACTTCCACCTGGCAGACGGCTGAAGTTACCGTTAGTTTGTAGATTTGGATTTTTATAAACGAGAGAACAAGTGGAGCATGATCAATCACAAATATGATCAGTCAATCACATGATACATGTTGGCACTAAAAGAAACCGTGCTGTCGCTACACATTCTGTCCAGCAGAGGGCGCTGTGGAGTCAGCTGTTTCCAGCCTAAAGGGTCAGGTTAGGGTTAAATCACATACTAACATTATGATGCATTAAACCAATAATCAATAATGATTTCCTCAATACAGATTGGAGAGCTTTTGATAAATATTCTTTAAAAATAGTTTGACAAAAAACTGCAGTTTTCAAACGTGATCAATGACCCTTTAAACCCTGAGTAAACCCTGAGTCATGTCTGCAGGCGTCCTCTCAGGTCGCACCTTGTATGTTGCCTGACGGGAAACTAAGAGGATCCGTTTAATATTTCGATGAACTCACATCTTTTGGTAAAGCAGTAATCCTACACAGTATGTACATACATCAATCAATCAACACTCATTTTATACAAACAGGAAGTGATTCAGAAAATGTTTCTCTAAGATTTAGTTCTGACTTTTGTTTTCTAAAATCTTCCTGCAGCTGTTTCACTACAGTTTATCTTGATGTTTCCAGCTCATCATTTCCTTTGACTGTCGCATTGTGGGAGAATAGCGAGCGTCAACAGCAGCCTCAGAAATCAGCTGTCTGAATAAACTTTATTGGCACCTTTCCAGTGTGAACACACGACACTGTAAAAAGTTTCTCTGCTCCTCCGCTGCTCAGATTTTCAGTTTTTAATCTCACGACGACTCCAACAGACTCGTTTACGCTTCAACAGTAAAGTAAGTTCTTGGATTTGTCCTCATGAAGAAAGAACTGCATTGTTCTGCCCTCTGTGATGTATTCAGGTAATTAACAGGTAAACATGTTGAGCAGAGAACAGCGACATTAGGACGTTATTTGATACTCGACATCAAAAACAAACTCTTGATTTTACTTTTTACAGCTTTCATACGTTTTTAATCAGATCAATTCTCCACACACACAGTAGTGCAATATGTGAACACGTCTGAGCGCTCTGAACAAGAGTCCCAGCCTCTTTCTGTTCACATCACCTGTCCTCCACAGACCTCCGGACAGGTGAGTCCTCTTCATCTTTCACCTGCTGCAGCTCAAATCACACCTGAGGTTTAATCTGTCGATGAGCTGCTTCAGGATCTGGATCTGAGAGGTTCTGCTGAGACTGGAACCGTTCCAGTTCAGCGTCAACAGGCTTCATCTTCATCATCATCATCATCATCACCACGAGACATTCAAAGGCTCAGAGTCCGTCAGTGAAAAGTGTCCGTCGTCCTTTTTAGAGTTTTCTGCAACACACATCGGCGACGTCTTCAGATCAACAGTAATCAGTTAATGTCAACAGTCGTCTCCAGAGAAACAGGAAGTTGATCACAGCTGCTGCACGATCGACACGTCCTGCCTGCTGCACCACAGCCAAGCAGGTAACACCTCCTCTGACACCTGAACAGGTGAGCAGACGCCTGAATACTTTGAGGAGATTTAAAGATCCTTTGTGGATTTTGGCTGAATCCACAAAGGATTCCTGGTCCGATTTCAGACCCACTTCCTGTGATGTGTTCACTGTCATCATGTAAAGTCTGAGTGGAGAGTCTCTGATCCTGAGACTCGTCACAAAGGGTTTTCTGAATCAGGTTTCATTATATTCAGTTATTATAAACATGTTGTAAACGTCGACTGAGAATAAACACCGCGCTCTGTCTTCAGCGGTTCCACTGATCCAGATTCAACAAACACAACAGGAAATCATCGTGAGCGGAGCTCAAACCAACTCGTCATTTTACTTTATTTTAATTTAATGTAGAAAAACGATTCAAACCTTAAACAAGACTTCTTTACTGGATTAAATCAGCGTTTTGATAATTAGGACAGTTGTCTTTGACATCGTCTCCTTCATACTGCTGGTGGAGTCTCTGGAGGTCTACAGAGTCTCTCTGGAGGTCCTGATGATGCGTTTGGATTCAGCCTTTGTTATTAATGGCTTAAAAGTTCAGGAGATCGTTGGTGAACTTCAAGACAAACTGGTGAGTTTTAATTTGTTTTGCTGTTTCTCATTCTGAATGTTTCAGACTGTTTAATGTTTAAACACTTCGTCTGTCTGGTTTTTCTTTAGTGAAATACTTTAACAAGACATTTAGATGTTTTATCAGACATTAACAGATGTTCAGTGTGTGATGTTGATGAGCTGCACATCACACTGGGCCAGATAGAAGAGAGACTTCCTGTGCAGCTGCAGACCTCCAGCAACAGACTTTTTCCTTTAGACACTGACTGACTCCTCGAAGACTTTTCTCTAAATAAACTTGAAATACTTGATGTATGGAGGCAGAACGTAAATCAGTTAAACTCTCACTGTCTGTCTGTTTGAGCTCCTCATCACGACATTTGACTCGTTTTCACTCGTCAGGAATTTATTTCCTCCAAAACACGAAGCTCCTGCAGGTTAAACTGAACACCTTCAGGGCAGAGCGGCTCCAACAGACTCGCTATAAACTGACCGGAAGAAATCTGTTAGCCTATCAACGTTAAGGCTAAAAACAACCCACAATGCAACACGCTCCCTCGTCTCTCCAACTGATGTTGTGAATCATTGTCTCGTCCTCAAATATAAGACGACAAACTTCTTCAAACGTCTTATATTTGGACCAACGTGGTGATTATAAAGCTGGTCTCTGAACTGTAGCTCGACTGTTGGACTCACTGTGTGACGTCGACCGATGTGTGTTGCACGTTACTCTCCACGACACTGAAGCGTCAGTAGAGTCGAAGCTGCTCCAGGTGTCCTGAAACTGTCTCCGGATCAGTTTCAGGACACCTCGATGACCTCCATGCTGCCAGAGAAGCTCGACTGACTGCCCACCTTCCCCATCTCCTCTCTGGACCTGCTGTCCGTCATCCCATCTCCAAACTCCATCTGACAGCTGCGGCGCTTCAGCTGCTTCTCGAAGCTGCTCTCTTCGTGCCAGCTCCTCCTTGAGTCTCCGCGGTCGCCCGTCCTCTGCCGGCTGCGCCGCCGCACCGCCTCCAGGCCGTGGCTGCAGCTGTAGGCTGCGAAGCTGCCGCCGCTCAGGATGGCCGAGGTGGAGTAGAAGCGGGTGGACTCGGAGGAGAGGTACCAGCTGCCGGCCAGGGAGGAGGTGGAGACGGTGACGGGGCCCAGCAGGATGTCCGAGTGCCAGCCTTTCAGGGCCCCGCTGGATCCCGGTTTGGCCAGATGCTGCTGGCTGCGGGAGAGGCCGAACAGGAAGCTGGTGGCGTTCTCCTCCATGCTGCCGCTCCGGTGCAGCTGGTGCGAACAGTTCGGAGCAGCGGGCGGAGGTTTGGTGAAGCCGCTGGCCGGCGGCGCGACTCGCTCCGGTGCGTCAGCCTCCTCCTTGTCGGGGCTCTGCTCCGGAGTGGACTGCTCCGAAACCTCCTCCACCGGGGAGAACTGGCAGGGTTTACTGGTCGGCTCTTTGAAGGCAGACGGTTTGTAGAACTCGGCGGCGTCTCCTGATCCGCCGTGAGGGACGAACACCCGGTGAGACGTGCTCCCGCCCGGCTCGCCATACGACTTGATGTCCAGAGAGAAGGAGCGCTTCAGCCGGGCGTTGTCTTCAGGCCCGTCGGCGAGCTGCAGGCCGCTCAGAGCCTGAGCCAGCAGACGCTCCTCTGGGGCGTCGGCTAAAACACAGGGCAGGGTTAGGGGCTCCAGCAGGGCCAGGCCGGGGCCCACAGTGGCCTCCTGACAGGCCGCAGGCTCCGGGTCCTCAGGCTGAGCGGGGACTTCACTGCTGAGCTCCGGATGATGGAAGGACTTCAGTTTAGTTTCAGTACCGTGAGGACTTTTGATCTTCTTCTCAAAGTCCAGCAGCTGACCCAGGAAGTTGAAGTTGGGAGAGATGGTTGGCCGCTTCTCCTTCACAAACCTGTGAACACACAAAGAGCCGCGAGGTGCTTCATTAGTGTGACTCAGGACCAGGGTTTGTAATCAACAGTGACACGGGGGACAGATTAATTAGAGGGTTAATGAGGCTCTCAGGCTCTCTGCATTGTTTGGAGGAACAGGAATCTGAACTCTGACGAGCTCTGACGTTTGAAGTTTAGAAGAAAAGTCACCTGCCGTGATGATCTACATCTCTGGACTCTGAACGGGCAGTACTGTAATATGTGACGTATATTTTTACTTAGTACTTGTCTGCTGCTGTGACATGTTTCCCCCCGGGGATAAATAAAGTATCTATTGATCGTTATATGACGACAACAAGTTCAATCGGCTGCATGTTTGGTTCTGCAGACTTCGTGCTGCCGTCCTCCTCTGTGACCAACCGGAGGTCCTCATAACTCCTGTTAAACCTTTCCACTCCTGCTGGTGTATCCAGATGTTTGTTGTGACAGTGGGAGGTTTGTTTGCACTGTTCAGAGTGATCCCTCTCACCTGTACGCCTCGTCCAATGACATGTCCATCCTCTTCATGATGTAGGCGATGGCGATGGTGGCTGAGCGGGAGATTCCAGCCAGACAGTGAACCAGGACCCGAGCGTTGGAGGCTTTAGCCTTCTCTGAAATACACACAACACAGACGGCTCTTATCTGATCATACCTGTGAGACTCCTGCAGGAAACATAAAATCATGAGAGAAAGGATAAAGAAAAGGCTGCTGACCGATGAACTCCACCGATCTGTCCAACCAGGGCAGGATCTTCTCACAGAAGGAGTCGTTAACAGGAACTCTCAGGAAGTGAGACTCTGGGATGAAGTCAGGTTTGGGGCAGGTGTTACTGGCGTTCAGGACGTAGACGATGTCGTTCTGCTGCATCAGATCCTGGAGACAGAAACAGAGATCAGGGCGCGGTTCCTCCAGACTAACATGATCCTGATCATCCTCATTCATTGATCTGTTATGTTCAATAACAGCGCGCTCTTATTTTGAAATGAAGGCAAAATGATCAGAGAGTTAAAACCAGGATCGTTTTAGAAGCTTATTTATATTTTAAAAAACAAGGAAAAAAGAATAACTTGGGGTCCAATTTAATGAGGCAACTATCGATACTTTAAATCAATCAATCAATAGTGACTGTTGACAGACAAACAGATACTGTTTTTAAACGCTTCTTAACACCTTTAACTATTTCTTAAATGCAGCAGAGCCAAGGAGCAGGTTTTCATGATGGAGGTTCAGCATCAGAGAAACCAGATGGATTCCTTCACCATGTAAACACGTCATCGGGTTTCTGAATCAGCCGTTTCCACTCAGGTTTACGCTGCGTAATGACGCTCACCGGCCACATCTAAATGAAACTAAAAACCATTTAATATCTAACAACACTACATGGTTCCATCTGGACTGTGTGACAGAAAGAACCAACAGACACAGAGACTGTTCTCAGCAGCTGCAGGCTCGACAACAGTTTGACAGTTTTTAGTTTCAGATTCTGAGCGCCAATGCAGGGAAATAAAAGTTAGTCAGGAAATCAGCTCTGCAGAGAGAATGGATGTGATCGTGGTGGATCCACAGCTTCGTCCTCAGAGTGAAAGCAGCGCTGGACGGTCTGGTACCTTGTTGAGGACGTCTCTCTGGCAGCCCAGGTACAGGTGAGGCAGGATGCGGGTGGGTCCGATGTTGGTGACGGGCAGGCAGGGCTGAGACATACAGGAGGGAACCAGAGTGGACTTCCCCTCACACAGACCAGGAAACAGGTGGGAGAACTCTGAGAAACCACCTGAGAGGAACACACAGAGAGACAGACCTTTATGATCCTCTGCTGCAGGACCAGGACCAGGTGAGTCTGGAACAAACCACCAAATAATTAAAACCTACAGAGACAAGACCGCCGACACATATCGACTGTTTGCACCAACATGAACAGGTGTGTTTAGTCTTCAGAGCGGAGCACCTGAACGCTTGGAGGAATCTTAATTTTAGATCAATGAACTTTACTTTAATACACAGAGAGTCACATGTACAGATGTTGAATATGGGCAGAGAATCTGTTTAAACCTGATGTCTCTGCAGTTATATTGAACAGTCTGGTGGTTCCTCATCTACACCTGTTACCAGGCAACAAGCCTCTGAATTGATCCTCTGCAGCCTCCTTCAGCTCTGCAGGTCCGACATGAAGCTGATGGAGAGATATTCTTTCACTGTACACGTGGGATCGTTTTTCCTCTCTTTTCCAGCACGTTGCAGAGCTGAACGGAGCCTGTACTGTGGCTCCATCCCATAATATAATCCATCATATCTTATATAGACATTTAAAAAGACAACAGACAGGCAGGAAGCTGCCTGCTGCCCAAACCCCACCACTCAAACATTTCAGTTATTTATAAGGAGTTTCCTCAGCGGACTGTAGACCTGGTCCTGGTAGAGGAGCGGGCTAGAAAAGGGTTATTACACCTTTTATTTATTTCTCTGCAGTAGATGTTTTATTATCATTATTATCCTCTTTTAATGTATATATTCTGTACAAAGGGCGAATGGCTAAAGCATATTTTCTGACACTATTTTTACTTTTGAATTTTCTGATGGAGTTATTAACTAAGTTAGTTAATAAATGAAAGCAGGCCCTGTAACGTTATTTATTTTGGGTTTTTTTAAAACAGTTTCCTTCACCTATTTTTGTCATTTCTCTTTTAAGCCTCTTAGCCAAGGCATTTTTATTTTCCAATATTTGCCTTTTCTTTTCAAATATCTGATATAAATTATGCATAACAAGGTGGTTATAAATTTAACTATTTACCGTTAATCCAGACCCTCCCTCTTCATCAGCTTTAAATGATAAGTCTTTTTTCTTATTATTAAATCTCATGTTCAGACTCAAACATCAATGTGTGCGTCTCTCAGTCCTGTCTGACTTCCTGTCTGACTTCCTGTCTGTGGCTCTCAGCTCCGAGCCCATTGCATCCTACTGAAGACGTAAATCTTTAAAAACACCTCACACATATGTAGTTTCATTATTTAAACAGCTGCTCGCTGTAGTTTTTATCAAACAAACAGGAGGAAATAGAGCATTTGTTGGGGACTATTTTCAGCAGCGGATGAATCCACATGTGGTGCTGTGGTGAGTATTTGGGGCAGCAGGACAGTGTGTACATAAACTCCAGTGTGTGTGTTGATGGTTAATATATATTTAAAGATCTCAGTTTTTAACTGGTCTCTCTGTGATAATGTCTGAATAATGTTCCAGACTCACATTTCAAAGTCACAACTGATTATAATCCTTTTTTTCTCTGAACTTCCCTTCAGAGCTTCCTGTTGAATCTTTATTATCAAGCTCCTCATTAATCTCAGCAGATAGACGCTGTTGTTGTGTAACTGTTAAACATTTGACCGAGTGAATTTGGGAAGACCAGAAGTCTCTGTTTTTATATGTGAGGGTGGAGTCGTCAGTGCAGCATTACATCATGGTCACATTACGTAACCCTCAGTGGAAAGAAGGGAGGACGTCTGCAGTCGACCCGCCTGTCGCTCACACTAATAAACAGCTTCATCACAAGTGACTTAGCTCAGAGTTCATCTGTCAGACGGCTCTGACACTGAAGGCAAAACCCCCGACTACACAGCAGCAAAAGGTAGCATGTAGCACGTAGCATGCAAACAAAAGCTAAATCTGCTGGATGCCAAAAATGGATGATTCTGAAAAAATCTGCAGTATGCATCGGACGAGTCTACCTCGCCTACTGAATCCCACAATGCAAAGCGCTGGCGGTGGTTTGCCATTAGCCGTACTATTGTTTACGTCCACTTTCCAAAACCAGAAACCGGCTAAGCCTGGGCGAGCATACCGCAAACTAAACCGATCTGACAGTTCCATACTGAATACTACTATGAAAAGTAGTATGCAGTATATAGTACTGCATACTGCAGACTCTGCTTAGCAGGTGTTTGGCTCAGACTAGTCTCGGTCTTGTGGATCTTTTGGCTCGGACTAGTCTCGGTGGTCTCGTGGATCTTGTCTGGGACTGACCTGAGAGCAGGTGCACGGAGGGGAAGCTCCTCTCCAGTTTAACCAACAGGACGCTGAGGAAAGACTCTGAGCTGAGAGCAGTCGGGTCTGAAGAACTCTGATCGTACACAACGACCTCCTGATCGCCCTGCAGCTCCAACTACAACACACAGAGACAAGTTCATTATAACATATTACACACGTTAATCACACACATCATCTTCCTGCAGTGACGCTGCATCTACCTGTGAAGGCGACTTTTCGACCCACAGTGAAGACATTTCATAAAGTTCCTACGATGTTTCTGCTCATGACAAGAACATGTTTCACCACCTGGAAACTTTCACCTCTTTCATCAGATGTAATCACCTGTGGTTGAGTTCCTGTAGAAACATCTCAGTCATGAAATTAGATATCTGATATTTTACAGTTAAAGAAGAGGAAACACTGTTAAATCAATCATTTCAGAGAAAAGATACAGAACTCAAACTCAAATGAATGAACTCCGTTATAAAAGAGGTCATTTTAAAGCACAACTTTGACCAAATGTCACTTCAGACTGAGACCCGACTGATCCTGAATGTTTGAGGCCGATACAGATATCGATATTTGAGACAATACTGAGAGAGAAACTCTCTTTACACCGTCTGATTGTCTAACTTTGTTTTAGTGACGTTGTCGTGTTCAAACACCTCAGATATTAACTTGGGGAGTGCAGCGTTATTATTACTGATAGAAACTAAACTACCAAAATAAGCCTTGGTTTGTTCCTTTAGAGAGCGTCTGTGGCCTTTGATTTTTAACGTAGCAGCTGACTGCAGCATCAGCCTCTCAGTGTGAAGGTAGAGTCGGTCGGGGGTCTCTCCCTCTCAGCTGAACCCAGAGACTAAACCACAGCGGTTTGGCTGCTTGACAACATGTACTCACTCGAGGAAACTCTGCTTTCTCTCCTTCGCTGCCTACAGAATTAATTACAGCTCATAATCGGACGGAAAATGTTGCCTCAGTATTAAAACGAGCAGCAGAGCTTCCTTAAAGCTGTTATTCCAGTTTAACACAACACCACAAAAAGGGAGGAGCGGTCCCTGCAGCTCGCAAACTCTCTTTGTTAAATATAAATATACTGTTCTGAGGTCAGAGGGCCACGTTTAGAGGAGCTTAAGAAAAGCGAGCAGGGCAATGTCAGGCTGGACCAGCTTTTAGAAACCAAGACACAGAAACAACAAAGTTGTGTATTTTTCACTCAAGGAGATTCTCCATATTGTTGTCTATACAGTATCATTGTGTATTATTGTAAATAGTATAACTATCCCCACATTGCTCGTATGGTTCCTGTATCTCACCATGTTGTGATCTTTGCTTTAATGTTTCATGTCTGTGCTCGTCTGCCTCTTACTTCAGTCTGTCATGTGTCAAAGACGCAGTGCAGTTCACCAGATTTCCATCAAGGAGAAACGTCTGTAAATGATATTTAAAAAATCTCATCTTGCCTCATAATCATCATGATTTGAAGTTTTCTTTTCAGTATCAACAGTAATCCAATGATTATTTTCTGTTTCCATGGTTACAGTGCAAACAGGAACTACTAGCAGCAAATGCAGCATCACTTCATGGTGCCGACTGTAAAGAAATAAGATTCATGATTTAATGGCTGCTGGTAGTTTTTGCACATTTACTTGATACACACAGGCTGTGTATATAATTTAAAAAACTATTGATAATTGATAATGATTGCTGTACTTGTTCATTTTAGTGAAGTGAAAAATAATGATATGTTCTAACATTGTTGGGGGTTTCTGACTGTTTATGTTTCGCTTCCTTTTATAGTTTTAGTCACGGGTCCTTTGATGGTTTGATGTGGGAAAAATCTAAAATCTTCTATGTCAGCAGAGAGTCATGACGGACACCAATAAAACTAAAAAAAAAGACAAACCAAACAAGCAGTGAGTGAATGAGCTGTCAGCAGCTCCTGTCTGCAGTGTATCATGGATGTTCAGACAACTATCACTGGATCACTGTGATGATGAAAAAAGATCTTTGTTCTTTCTGGACGTTTGTTCTGGATGGACATCAGAGATAATGAGACGTCTCACTGAAGTATTCAATATGAGTTTCATGTCTGAGAGTTCAGACCTGACTGAGTTGGGACTCTGAGAAGAAATGAGATTTTTAAGGATCTGAATCTCCTCCATCAGCTGTGAGTCGCTGCTGCAGCGCCACCTGCTGACAAACTACAATAACTAACTTCCACCTGTATGCACCTGTCCCTCTCACCTCACCCCCTCCTCACAGCTTGACCCCCTCTGGTTGAGATCAGTCATGTTGTGATGCTGGTGTTTAGTGGATCAGGTGTGCGGAGGACAGGTGAGCCTCCTGTCTCCGACTCTGTGGTGTGTTTACCTTCTTCTTGGCCGAGTGCTGCAGCAGCTCAGCGATCTGGACTTTGTCCTGCTGCAGCCTCCTCTTCATCAGCTTGGAGCAGTTCACGTTCACCGCCTCCAGGATGTGCGAGGAGTTGTAGTCCACGAAGGGCCGGCTGTCGATCAGCACCACCCGGTCCAGCCCCCCCTCCAGCAGGGCCACCAGGGCCTCCGCCCCGATGGGCCGCACCCCTCCGGGCCTCAGCATCCCGGACCCAGACTTGGACCATGATTCTGGTCCAACAGGACGCTCCGACATATCAAACTATTTCCCCTCCCTTCCCTCCCCCCCCCCCCCAACCCAACCCCCCTCCCTCCCTGCTCGTAGTCCTCCTCCCCCTCCTCCTCCTCCCCCTCCTCCTCCTGGGCGGCCCGGGCCGGCGGTCCAGCGCAGTGATGCAGCCTGGCGAGGAACCTCAGAGGATGAAGAGCTCCATTGTGTCAGACGGGTATGATGTCATCCTGATGGCGCTTGGCAGCCCAAAAAACCCCGAGATGAGAGAGACAGACAGACAGACAGAGAGACAGACAGAGAGACAGAGAGAGAGAGAGACAGAGAGACAGACAGACAGACAGACAGACAGAGACAGACAGAGAGAGAGACAGACAGACAGACAGAGAGAGAGAGAGAGAGAGACAGACAGAGAGAGAGACAGACAGACAGACAGAGAGACAGAGAGAGAGAGACAGACAGAGAGAGAGACAGACAGACAGACAGAGAGACAGACAGACAGAGAGAGAGAGACAGACAGAGAGAGAGACAGACAGACAGACAGACAGAGAGAGAGAGACAGAGAGAGAGAGAGAGACAGAGAGAGAGACAGACAGACAGACAGAGAGACAGAGAGAGAGAGACAGACAGAGAGAGAGACAGACAGACAGACAGAGAGACAGAGAGAGAGAGACAGACAGAGAGAGACAGACAGACAGACAGACAGAGAGAGAGAGACAGACAGACAGAGAGAGACAGACAGACAGACAGAGAGAGAGGCCTCACTCTGCACTGAAAGGCAAAAAAGCCAAACCCCCACTAACTATCTCTGTTGTTTGTCAGACTGTGTGTGTGTGTGTGTGTGTGTGTGTGTGTGTGTGTGTGTTGAGTCTTTTGGTGGCGTGCAGGCCGGTGGGTGGTGATGGGTGTAGTGGGTGGGGGGGGCTCTCATTCACACCACAGCAGGTGTGAAACAAAAAGCGTCTTTCCTCCTGGACTGAGCACTGATGACATCACTCTGCACCCTGATCCTGGTCTTCATGCTGAAGTGGTCTCTGGGACAAAAAGAAAAAAGACTTCAGGTTCATCACTTACAAACTGTCTGTTTGTGATGTTGCACGCTGCGAATGGATAAATAAAGTAAATTTGGATTTTGTAGTTTTGCTCTAACACCACAGACACCTGGCCAGGTAAACAGCTGCTTCTGCTCCTGCAGGGCAGCGTTTGGGTCGCTACTTTCAAAGCTGGAGTTTGGTGTGAAGGTAATCTGCATCCTCCGCTGCCGGCTGGCGTCTCTGCGTTGCTTAGAAACCGTCACCAGGACACCGTTAACCCTTCAGTCTCTCAGCATTTCAGCACCATTTACAACTCGAGTGCTGAAGAAAGTACATTTACTCAAGTACAATTTTCAGGTACTTATACTTTACTCAAGTATTTCCATTTTATGCTACTTTCTACTTCTACTCTACTACATCCCAGAGGCAAATATTGGACTTTTTACTGCACTACATCTATTTTGCAGATTCAGATTATTAAAACTTAAAAGCTTAAAAACTAAAAGCTATCAGCAGTAAATACAGTGATTAAACTGAGCTCCAGCTTTACCTGCTGCAACATTAAAGTGATGAACACATTACTGCATCAATAATTATAATCCAGTAATATCATATGTATTATTCTGCATTGTGAGTACTTTTACTTTTGGTACTTAAAGTATTTTTTGATGCTAATACTTTTGTACTATACTAACAGAGTATTTCTACACTGTGGTATTTTTACTACTTTTACTGCAATTCACTTACTCGCAACATCTTTGTGAGATGATTTACAGGATAAAAAAAGACCAAGAAATAGTAATAGTACTTATTTTATACAAAATGAAGCTTATTTTTTCGAGCGTGATCAGTTTGGTCCTGAGGGTGGTGCTGCAGGAAAGGTCAGGAGGATTCATCCTTAAGGGTGCAGGAAAGAACACGCTAAATGTCGTGCCCGCAGTTTTTAAGGTCTCTTGTTCTGGATCAAAGTGTTGGACAGACAGAGGAAAGAGCGCCACCTACAGGACCTTTCATCAGACCAAGAGTCCTCACCTTACTGGAGGTAGAGGAACTCCCAGATGAACCAGTTTCAAATTAAAGTGAAACAGCATCTAATAATAAACTCCGGCTCCACACGTGTCCGTGATTGAAGTCAAGCCTCTGAACTTCTGCAGCTCTGCAGCAGGAAATTCCCTCGTGTTGTAAAACCAGCATTTACAAAAAAAATCCCCAAACATGTTGGTCCTCCAGCAGTACACACACCACCTCACACACCGCGAGCCACATCCAAACCTAACTGAAGCTTTCACTCACTCTGCACTCAGTCTGCACACGCTCAGTCTGACGGTCTGAACACAAAGAGTTCACTATCAGGATCTACTTTTCCAGGGTTCAGGGTTTGATTCAGGATCTGGGAGGAGGTCAAATGGACCATTTAGTGCTTCTCTAGGGGGTCACTGCTCCATCCAAGGGGGTCATAAACAATACTCTGTTCACCCAGTGAGAGTTGCATATAATGTTAAAATGATACATCATATAACTAACTAACTGTTTTCCTCATTAATCTGTCCATTAATTTTTCATTAATCGTTCAGTCTATAAAATGCCAGAAACATGTGAGAAATGCCAGATGCATGATCCCACAGGAGTAGGTGACATATTGAAGTGTCCCAAAGATTTTCTGTTTACGACAGAAAACAGAGAAAAGCAGAGAAACTGACAACAGACATTTGGCATTTTTTCTTGATCGATTAGCAAATTTGTTGTTGTTTAATTTTCTGATGATCAAAATTGTTCTTTTTTTGTAGGCTCTTCTGAACACAAGACAGCCAGCACACACACACACACACACACACACACACACACACACACACACACACACTTCCCGACAGTGCTTTGCAAAGTCGGTCCCGAACACCTCCTTCCAGATGACATCACGCAGGTCGTGAAAGACAGCGAGCTGTGATTGGTCGGGGGCCAACGTGTAGTCTCAATAATAATCTGACACAGTAAAGAGACAGACAGATGGAGTCTGAGAGACAGACAGCCACAAAGGAAGACAGGAGAATAAATAAAATAAAATAAAATAGAGGCTGTGTTATAAAGCCGAACTAGCTGAAATCCTCTGAAGCGTCTGAAGCTTCCAGACGAGCAGCTGCGTCTCAAACACCATGTTCCACTTCACACTATAAACCAGAAGAAACGGGATTCAATTGTGTTTTTTTCAAGCCGGGACATTCCTCTGCAGACATCTGATCTCTGTCAAATTACCGGCTACAAAACCCTCTAACAGATGGCATCACAGTGTTATCACAACTCAGCAGACACGCACAGAAAAAAGTTTCTTCTTCTGTGTCTGTGACCCAACATACTGAGAGAGTTCAACATTAATCCTAAAATCTACTGAGACCAAACCACCTGGGTTCACTTTCTGCTTTTGTCTCATAACTTCCAACTATATCAACGACAACAGCAAAGTCAAAAGTTTAATTAATTAGTTTTTATATTAGGTTTGTATCCAGAAGAACAGTTTTGTCTAAAGGTTGTTTTCTGCTAACAGACAGCAGAGGATTTAACAACAATTATTTACATTTTATTTTTAATAAAGAAATGTTCCATTTCAGATTACAAATGTATAAAGACTTGTTCTTGTTCTGTGTAAATGTCTTAATGTATGCTGTCACGTACACAGCTTCTTGTTCTGTATTTCTGTCTGAATATAAAGGCAGTGAATAATAAATAATATATTGTTTAAAACAAAAAGAAGATCTGCTGAAATGGTGGAAAGTTACCTCCAGCATTGTCTCCAACTACCTCATCCTGTGTTGCAGCAGCCAAATGTTTCTATCAGGAACAATGATCAGTGATCACTTTGATGCACGCAGGTTATTAAATCATTAACATATATCCTTTATTAATTATTAATGTATTAATCCCTCTAAAGTTATATGTTATGAGATGTGATATGAGAACTTTAAGAAGCCCAACCTGATGAGTAAATGTGGATTATTACATGGAGGGTGGTTAAACTAACAGTCTAACTGCCGATTATCTTCCTTATAAACAAAACTCTGTTCTTTTAAAGTTCAATCAGAATCAATCGGCTCCTTGTGAACTGAACTCATCTCGTTTAGATTTGATTCATTATTGAGCCAAACAGACGTTTGATGGTATGAAAAGTGATATTTTATTGAATCTGAATTTAGGTTCAGACTTATTAACTAAAAGTCAAAAATCTACAATCACCTTTTGTTTTTAGACAAGTTACATTTTTAGTGGATTAACATGAATGAGTAATTTACAGCCGATATAATCTGCAGCAGGCTGTGATGCATTTTAATCTGCGAACACGACACGTCAACATCAGCTACTTTGATATTCAGTGACTTAATAAAAAGAGTGAAGACAGACAAAAGCTCCTGTAAGAGATGTGTTGGATCTGGAGCACATCGGGGTATTCTGTAGGAAAAGCTTTGATCTGATCACAAAAACTTTATTGATCCTTAATAAAGTTTAAAAAATGAGTATGAAAAACAGTATCATGAGACTTATTGTCTATATATGGATTATTAACACACTTTTTGAATTCCCACTTCTGTAATGATATGATGATATCACCAACACCAGGCAGCAGGTAACACCTGAGCAGGTGACCCGTGTTCTGTTTCCACTGTAACAACACTAACTGATTTAACAGCAGCCGATGTTTCAGGAAGAAAGGGGGAAGATTTGTCCAGCTTTGGCAGTCCTTCGTTATCTCCATGTGAAAAGTTGTTGATGAACAAACATTTAAATCTAGAGACACGTTCACCAACATAAATGCTCTCGTGCACCTTTTCAGACATAAATGATATCAAGAAACACGGGCGGCCATTTTAAAACCGAGCAGTTCACGAGGAAACCAGAGCTCGTCGTCTCGAGGTCAATCAGACCGTTTCCTGATTACACCTGTAGCAGGTGTGTTTGGGAGTTCAACCTGACCGAAGGTTAATCACTCAACTGTGAAAGCAGCAGCCAATCAGAGGACTTTAACCCCTCACTGACATCAGAGACAGACAGGTTAAACTGTGAGCTCAGAGACAAACCAGCACAGATATAAAACTGATTTTATTTGATATATTCACTGAGACTTCAGGAGGTTTCACTTCAAACTGCTCCACAGACGTGACGTCAGATACAACGCACCTGTATGACACACTGGAGGCCCAGTGGAGCCTGGCTGTGGCCCATACTCATCAGTTGCAGCCGGTAACATTATAAACCAATCACAAAAATCTCCTCACTCATCAACAAACTGCAATAAATACCTGTAATGGGTTCAAAGTATTAATTACATAAAGCTGTTTTTATTATTACTGTAGAGGGGCAACTATAAGTCTGGTGTTAATGTCAATAAATCTCATGTTCAGACTCAAACCAACAGCATGTCAGTCCGTCTCTCAGTCCTGTCTGACTTCCTGTCTGAGGCTCTCAGCTCCGAGCCCATTGGTTCCTGCTGAAGACATAAATCTTTAAAAACAGCCATATCTACTAATTCATCCATAAAGACAAAGTTCAGCCTGAAACTCTGAAAGTTCAGCTCATAGATCCTCCTGAAAATAAACATCATCATCCCTTCCTAACGACCACAGACCACCAGCAGCCTGTTTCTGCTCCGTACTGCAGGTGTGATCCACCTGAGCATCAGGTACAACAACCCACCACAGCTGATCTCATCACACTCATGTTTACACACAGATCTGAAAATGTCTCGTTATCAGAGCGACCTTTAAATCTGCTCGCAGAGAAAAACAAGCCTATCAATTCTCCGAGCTCAACAGCCACTTCCTCAACGAGCCGAGACTCAAATCACAGGACACAATAAAACGTCAGTTAGTCGTGAACAGCAGCCGAGTACAAGCCAGGTGTCTGTCTAATCTGACCTGGAGTCTGTGTGACGGCAGAGTCCACTAACGTACAGTTTAACATAATCGTCACTGAAAGCACCGCCAAGTGTCAACAAGGAAATTAAAAATATTAATAAAAGTTTTGAGCCTTAAAGTTAACAAGTAGTGTTTGAGGAAAAAGGTGAGTAAATATGACCTCAATGTGACGATCACCTCTACAACCATTGTGAAGAAATAAGATCCTCATCTTTAAAAACATCTTTACTAGATATAATGTCTGTACTAACTGATATAATCAGAAATCATTATTTTACCCCTTGAAGGTCCTTAATTCTCCTTTAAGTCAAGATATGTTATTTATGAATCAATGTTATTTATATAATTATTCACGGGTTGGTTCCTGGAGGCTCTAAGTGAGTTTGTAATGTCGTATTATTGGGTTATTAATGAGAAAGGTTCCATTAAATGTATTAATGTTTCCATTAAATGAGCCCTGATGTGACACTTGAGGATTAAAGGAACAAAGACCAGAGCATCTAAATCAGCCTTTAAACTGACAAAGAAAGGCTTGTTTCATGGGAAGTTACTATATAACATAGTGTAAAATGTTTGTATTTTTTCTTTAATTTTAAGGAGGTCTGGCATAAACTAAGAGATGAATTGAAATGTGAGGTTTAACTTGTAGGTCAGGTGATAAAAAGTTGTGTAAACAATAATCAATAAGTAAATACTTTTGTAAATGTTCATGATTATAAAAAGTGATCAAAAATGTTTGGATTTGTTTAAGGTGGTATTGAAAAATAGCATAAAATGAATTAACTTCACCTCCCTTCTATTAATAAATGCTTTAATTTTAGAAAGGTTTTGCATAAATTATGGAGGAATGTTTGTAAATGTATGACTTAACTTTAATGTCAGCTAATAAAAAGTTGTATAAATTGTATTTAATAAGTAAATAGGTGTATGAAATGAGTATGGGTCACAAATTCTTCTACACAAATTTCTATCCAAAAAGATGTTAACTTATGTTAGTGTTTCTTCCAACATTCATGATATTAGTAATATATCACAAACAGTGATTTAAAAAAACAATGTAAAAGTAATGTATAGTCCATCTACTAAAAACTCATTTTATTCGTATGAGGTCTGGCATTAGCCAAAGGGAGATTAACAGAGATGTAAGATTTAACTTTAATATCAGCTAACAAAAAGTTGTGTAAACAGTATTTAATGAGTAAATCTGTGTATAAAGATAGTTTGGGTCAACTTTTAGACATGTTTGGGCGACATGTTAGATTAACATTTCTTCTGACATTCATGATTATAGTTATATATTATAAAAAGTTATCATAAATGTTGGGGTTTGTCTAAGGTGGTATCAAAAAACAATGTAAAAGTAACGTATACTCCATCTACTAAAAACTCCTTTTATTCTCATGAGGTCTGGCATTACTCAAGGGAGATTAACGGAAATGTAAGATTTAACTTTAATGTCAGCTAACAAAAAGTTATTAAGTAACAAAGTTAAAGTAAATAAGTGTATAGAGAGCGTTTGGGTGAACTTGTAGACGTGTTTGGGCGACATTTTCAGACGTTACGTTAGCGTTTCTTCTCCTAACGTTAGCTAGCTGCTCTCTGACATTTTGTTGGTCTGTTTCGATGTTAACGACCGACTGACCGCCAGGCAGATTCCTATAAAAACAACCAAAAACACCGACATTTTCCTACTTCGTCTTACTGCCGTTAAACATTTAAACACGGTGTTAACTTCGTCTTCAACAGACACACGGACTAAACTTTAACTTTAGGCCCCGTTACCGTAACTTCACCAGATGCTGCCGCTGATTTACACTTTAACCAGACATGTCGGTTAACTCACCGTTTGAAAAATTCGACGTCAAAATTCCGAACGACGTTTTCAGCCGTCCGGTCCGGTTTAAAGATGGAGTTAGACTTGATGTAACGGTGAGGATGTGAGTTTACGGGAGATAAAGTATAAGCGGTAAAGTTGAAGCTAAAGGCAGAAGAGGGTGACTCGGTCGGTTGGTGAAGTCCTGCTGCTGCTGCTGCCATAAGAGATGAGGTCACTGCGATAAAAATAAAAGGATGCCGTCATCGAAGCTCCAGTCAAATGAACTCAACAGGCTTCTTAAAGGCGCAGGCACCCTTAAAACTGAACCAACACAAAACAACTGCACTGGCTTTAAAATGGTTCAAACTGTCGGTCAGGTTTCATGTATGGAAGTTAATTTCTACACGGAAATTAATGTTAGGCAGGGGAGGACTGGTACTAAGTTCATTTACTCAAATACTGCAAGTATACATTTTAAGGTACTTGTACTTTACTCGAGTATTTCCATTTTACACTACTTTCTACTTCTACTCCACTACATCTCAGAGGAAATATTGTACTTTTTACTCCACTACATTTATCTGACAGCTTTAGTTACTACTTACTCCCTGTCCAGTGAAAACCATGTATCTCCAGAAAATCCTCCTTCTTGAGCTAAATAAACTCTTTAATTAAACTAGCCAACAGGATATAAACATGACACATCTACAGCAGTAAAATGCAACATCCACATTAATGCAGCAGGAATATTAATCCAGAAACAGCAGATAGAACAGGAACACACTTTTACTGCAACATGAGTACTTTTACTTTGATACTTTCACTACATTTTGCTGATAATATTTACATACGTAAGGTTTTGAATGCAGGGCTTTTACTTGTAGTGGAGTATTTTCACAGTGTGGTATTAGTACTTTTACTTAAGTAAAGGATCTGAGTACTTCTTCCACCACTGAGAGATGGTATATGTACATTAAGTATATGTACATTATGATATGATAATCAAAGACAGTTTTCTGAAGGAAGCACAGGGAACAGCAGTGGGCCCAGTAATGAACCTTGTGGTTCACCAAAGTTAACTTTCAGAACACGGCCTGCAGGATCTTTCTTGTCTTTTCAAACTGTTTCAAAACTTTCATGTTGGTGAAATAATTGAGCTGCATTAAGTGTTGATTGCACAAGACTTTTTAATCTGTGATCTGTAATCACAGATTAAATCAGCAGGTCTGGTATGATCACAGCTCCCAGCAGCTGAAAAAGACTGATTGCATCTATGTGGGGATTTTTGTGAGAGTTTACTAATCAGCTGAGTCTCATGCAGTTTCTGATGTGCAGCATTTCAGTTCCCTCCTGAGCCGGCAGTTACAGGGCAGTGAGCAGGCTGAGGACAATGGATGTGATGAAAGCAGAAGAAAACTGAAAGGTTTTTCATTCTGGAGCAATTAGCATGCATGGCTAACTCAGACTGATGAATTAAACGATCAAAGCTCAGAGCTGCTGCAGAGCTGGAAGACACCACAGTACTAAACCCAACATTATCTAATCACACTCTCCAAAAAATACAATGTCTAAGCATGTTTTAAACAGAGTTTTTGTGTAATTTCTACTTAAAAAGTCATACTTTTAACTCACTATCTGTCATTCCTAACATTTCATCTGTTTTTTTCTTTCCCTGAGCTTCCATATGAACAACATCAGAGTGAGAAGTGAAAAGATTTGGCAGAAGTGGAACAGGGAGGTAAAGGGAAGAGGAAGTTATCTTTGTGTCAGGTGAACGGAGGGTTTCTGTTCATCTGACCAAACTTAAGCTGAGTCACTGAATAATGACAAATATCTCAATTATGGGAAGCCAAGACAGGTTTTATTCTTAAATAGACTCTGTTTCCTGTTTACTCTCAGGATTGTACATTGTACATTAATTTAATTCAATAAAGATTTATTGGGGGGAAAAACAGCGAACACGGGTGACGTAAACGCGTTACGTCAACAGGAAACACGATGTAAACACAGCAGAACAACATCACGCTACACTTGTCTCGGTTAGCTTTTGTCTGTCCCGTTAACGCGGACTGACTTTAAGTTTGATTCATCGTAACTTTTTATCTCGTGGTTTAATCTCGTAACGGAGCTGTTAGCTGACTGTAGCTAACGTGAGCTAGCTGCCAGCACGCTAGCGTTCACCAAAATGGATGATAACAAGGTGAGAGGCTAACGGCTGCTTTATTATTAACAACAGCTAATTTACAGTTTATCTCTAACCAACGTTAGGTTACAGCAAAGCCAGTTTTGATGCTGGTTGTAAAGTTAAGTGTCTTCACGTGAACTATTTAGCTTGTGAAGCTATGTGTGGTAGAATGTGTACATTAACTTACATGCATGTAATGTTAGCTAGCTAACTGTGTGGCTAGGCTAGCTTGTGCAGTAGATACCTTAACGTTTTATATAAGGCTGTCACGGTGGAAACTAATTCGTATAATTAACTGTGATGCTAAATGTGCTTAATACTTAACAGTACTTGTGGTACTTTTTAGTACTGTATTTAGACTAACTGCTCATATCTCGAGAAGAATACTCACCAATGTCTGATATAAGTTATGGTTTTGTATGATTAGTCTGCTAATTGATATAGATTGTACACTGCGGGGTTTCCCGTTTTTTGTCTGTTAGTGCTGCCCCTCCTCACCTTTTTGTGTATTGTGTGGCGTGTTTATAGTGTATTGATGATGGGGCAGCTGCTGCTTAATGCCGTCTTTACTGTGAGGGAGTCTGGCATGTAGGTTAGCTAGCTGACCGTCATTATACACTCAGCTGCCAGTTTATTAGCTACACCTAGCTAAAACTAAATACAGTCTAATACAACCTGTAATAAATCCTCCTTCGTTTAGGTTCAGTTTTTGTTGGATGTAGTTTGTGACACTCTTGAACTGTATTGCATTACTGACAGGTGTTTCTATTATTTTGGCAGGCTAAATAACAGAGACACCTGTCAGTTTAATGCAATACAGTTCAACAACACCACAGATTACATCCTCCAAAATGACCATACAACTTACATACAACTATATACTACAACTACAACATACAGCTAAAGATAGAAATGGTAGGTGTCAGATCTCAGGCCTGTTTAACTCCAGTTCCCCCCCGGGTAAATACTGAATGATAGAGACTGCCTTCCTACTTTGCACCTTTATAAATGGATTGAATTATGGTTGCGGTTATGAAAGTGATAATACAACTTGATCTTTACAGTTTTAGTTTTCATGTGTGTGTTCCTGATCAGCTATTAAATTTCTGTTTGGGATATTTTCTTGAGGTAATCTGTGATATTAGGATGGTATAACAGGTGGACTGAACAAGGAGGAGATGGATGTAATAGATGGATTAATGTTGAAAAACTCAACCCACTAAACATTACATTAAAACAATCATGATGGATTCTTTAATTCAACACTGTGTTGCGTTTGTGGTCAGATGGTGGCTGGTAAAGTGAAGAAACCCGGCAAACGCGGCCGCAAACCTGCAAAGATCGACCTGAAGGCCAAACTGGAGCGAAGCCGTCAGAGCGCGAGAGAGTGCAGAGCGAGGAAGAAGCTGAGATACCAGTACCTGGAGGAACTGGTTTCCAGTAAGGAGAGAGCCATCTGTGCCCTGCGGGAGGAGCTGGAGATGGTAAAGAAACACTTTCATCACGTAGTCAGTAGTCTGTAGTCATATACAGATTAGAAATTAGATTTTAAACTCATATTTCAAACACAGAAACACATTTCACACGAGGAAAAGACAAAAATGACCGAAGATAAAAAACACAGCAACAAAAATGCTATAAAAACAGTGACATTTTATGAGATTATAAAACAAATATAAAGTAGCAGAAAATAGACTCAACAGGTCTAATAACTCACTGTAGATCAACATGAATCTGTAATATGTAGGTGTAATGAAAATAAAATACACAGCGCTTCCAAACATTTCAGTTTCCTCTGAACAAACTCAAACCTGCACAGAAAAACAAGCTGGTTCAGGTTCAACGCAGTGTCCCGCTGTCACTTTTACTTCGTGTTACTTTGAGAACGTCACGCCAGCGTCGGTTCACACGTCGTACGCTGGAGTGAGAGATCAGGAGCCTGTTTGTTTGAAGCAGGTTTACCCCGTCATTTTCCTGATATGTGGAGTTAAAGAGCTGCAGGCGACACAGAATTCAAACCTCCAGCGTGTCAGCAGGTAAGAAACAGGGTGGAGACACTGAATGCTGGTTGGTGGTGGTGCACAGATCCTCTCACACCAAACAGACATGTTAACGGTTCATACATTGATTCATTTCTCACGGGTGGTTAAACGATTCTACTTGTCAATTGATAAATGGTAAACTTCTGTCCATGTCAGATTACATTTTTCAGTGATCTGATTGGTCAGTAGACCAGCTGCCTAGCTTCAGGGTAAAGTGAGCCAGCTTCATGATGATCATTGAGACTAAAGTTCACCTGCTAATCTGTCTGACGCAGGCAGAAGTCTGTCAGTGGTTCCCAAACGTTCTCCTTTTAGCAGCTGCACAAACCTCACAGCCCCAGTGATGCATAAATAAATTGGGTTTTTATCAATCAGTAACAATAAACTAGCAACAAAAGGAGCCACACTGATTTGTACTGAAGCAACATGAAGTGCTCGTTTCTGACAATCTTTTACTCTTTTTTTTTTTTTTTTTTCTCTGAGCTGTCGAGCAGCAAAAGCACAGGTGTAACTGATTACACTGATGATGCTCCATTCCAGCAATTAATAATGGGTCAATTAGTGACACCTGTGTTTGACAGGTCTCCCCTGTGTCCCAATTCCATACTACATACTAATTATATGTACTACATACTGCTTGTCATAGTATTCTGTTTTTGCTGTAAGTTAAGAGATGAGCATTGCATTGTGGGAGAATAATGTGCTGGCTTTCAGTCTGCATACTGACTGTTGGTAAACTTTATTTAGTCATATTTCCACTTAGAGTTAGTCAGCTGTGAAAAAGGTCTGTTCAGCCCCCCCACTGGTCTAACAAGTGACTCATCAGGTATCAGGTGTACCTGTTTACGAGCAGGTACTAGTTGTATTGTTTCTGTTCGTCACAGGTCATCTCATCTGTGTTGTATTGTTCTTCTGCTCCAGTACAAGCAGTGGTGTTCGGCCATGGATCAGGGGAAGATCCCTTCAGAGATTAAAGCTCTGCTGACCGGAGACGAGCAGAAAATGCCTCAAGGTGGCAGCAGCGCCAAGTCGTCCAAGAACAGCAAGAACAACATCAGCAGCAACGGTCAGGGTTAGTCCAGCGCTCCGACCGTGACGGAGGACAGAGACGATCATCTCCAGACAACACAACCTAACCTGCATGTAGTTACAGTCTTCTACGTTCCCTAGTTCTTCTAATGTCTAATCTAAATAACACAGAGACACATGAAGCTGCAGTTCACCAGGTTGAGCTTCAAAATTCAAACGTGGCTCGTTTCAACAAACACCAACTTTCTGTCCTTCATCAGTCTGACACTGTTTCTGGTGTCTTTGTACACTGTCCATTCATCAGTCATGTGATTTATAAAACAACATTACCATCATCCTTTTAGAGTTTTTACAAACCAGCCTGAGAGCATTGAGAGAGGAACTCCAGGTTCACTTTTGTTCCTTAAAAAACAGGAATTGTTTGAGAACAATCTGAACTTTAGTTAAAGGATGAACCACAGAAATGAGTTCATAAGTAGTAAGAAATGGAAGCCGTTTGAATAAACTGAGTTTTGAGGTTGAAACGGTAAAGAATCAGCTGTTTATCAATGATTAACACTATGGGAGGAAATATTACCAAAACAAGCCAGAATATTAACACGACCTTCTTCATGCACGTTTCTCAAGAGACGAAGGACGTGAACACTCTGATGAAGAGAGAAAACACTTTGTGAATAAATAATGTTTTAAGCTGGTATGTGGTTATACATGTTCATGGGTTCAGTTTCTGTCGGTCGCTGACCTTCATGATGTATTTATACACGTCAGTATAAATCACATGGTGGTTCTACAGTACAGTTTCTAAATGTCCAAATCAAAGATGGCCTTCCTGCTGTAGCATTAAAATAAAGCAGAGAGGTCGGAGGACGTGGAATCAAAATGTACAGTGATGTTGATAAGTCTTTTGGATATATGTGGGATATATTTTTGTATTTGTATTTTATATACGGGCTCAGAGGAAGCGTGGGGACGTGTTTGTTGCAGCAGAACAAGTTGGACTTCCCTCTCCTTCTTTGAGGTGAAAGCTTCTGCTTTTTGAGAGTAAAATGATTGTGATGATAAATTAAACAGAAACCATGAACAGGTTCACTTCCACAGCTCCTCATCATTTACTTTTTACATCTGTTGTTTCTTTCTGCTCTCTGGGATCCAGTAGTGGCAGCGGACAAATCCTTACAGATGTCTCGGATTTAATTTCTCAACATGTTTCAAGCTCTTTTTTTTGTCAGTGAGGTGATGAAACTCCTCGTGAAAATGTGTGCACTTTCTTAAATTTAGCAGAAGCACTTTGTTAGATAATACTTTGCAACAATATCTGTGTCTGAACTCTTCTTTCTCAAAGAAAATAAAAGTGTGTTTGACTGATGGAAGAGTCCCGTTTGCTGATGTGTCCTGTAGAAAAACTGCCACTAGAGGTCGCTGTATCTGAGGGTCTCAGTTAGTTTAGGTTTAGTTCTCCTGACTCTGCCAGTTAGCAAGATGTTTTGTGAATACAACTCCTGGTTTGTACTGAGATGATTTAGTAACCAGCTAAACCCTGAAAAAGGTTCTGAAAACGTCTCAAAACCAGACTCCAGTGGGACGGTAACGCTGCTGTGTGTTTGCTGGCTGCATTGATTAGCTGATCGTATATCAGAGTTGAGTTTCTGTCAGTTACCTTTTAGAGTTTTTCTTCCCTCTAGTGGTCAAAAGCCAGTTTAATTTCACATGTGAAGGTAGTTTTATATTTAATTCTAACAGGACTCAAACGGATCCTCAAGACTTTAATATTAAACTTAATGAAACTTATAGAGAACATATTAATAAGAAGCCCCACTTTGTGCACATTGAACTGGAAATACAGTCAGATTCAGGTCGTAATAATAACAACCATGTGGACAAACAGAAATGACATTGAGACGTTTGTGTCTTTGCTTTTTGCTGATTTTACTAGGTTTATTTAAAATGATAAAAGAATAATTTATTTGTACATAGCACATTATCTTGACAAACTTCAAAACATTGGAACCACATGTGTCGGTAATGTATATGCATCTCATGTTTAAACTGAATTCATTTTAAGTATAAAGCATGGACCTTCAAATCACAGTATAGTTGACAGTTTACAGAAAGATTCAAAGACGTTTCATCACACGATGTCGATGTGTTTTTTTACAAGCAGGTAAAGCGTTGAACTGAGACAGGTGAGACTCATCTTTGGACAGGTGGATCAGACTGGTGCTGCAGCAGCTTCTGTATGGAGTCACATTAACCTGACGTGTGGAAACCTGTACGTCTTCCACTACGCTTCAAACAACTCCTCTGTTCTCAGATCTTTACCCCCAGGTGGCGCCAGAGGAAAGTTCATGTTACCTAAATCTAGGGCTGAGGCTGATTAGAATTTAGCCTCAGCTGTTCTTAGCAGGGATTCACACTGAAAACAGCCCTACGTTGTTGGCGTGTTGTTTAAGGTATCGGTGAGCCAATTAAATACAATCCAGGAAGTCCAGAAAAGTTGAGCCTGGTTCAACTTGTTCTCAAGGAGGACTCAGACTCAGCTTATCGCTCAGTTCTTGAGACTCAGCTCAGCTTTCATCAGTCTAAGCTGGACTTTGTCAGCCTCAGCTGTGGTTTGATCTCAGTGCATGCATGTTGAAAAAAACAAGCACAGCTGAGTCTGACTGAATTAAAACATTAGGACATATATAGGATTTAGTGTAAAGAATGTTAGCAGCACTGTTAGCATGTTAAGCTATAAATGAGAAAGAGCTTGAAGCTGCAGCATTTCTCAAGATACTTTTACTTTGGTGACGAATCTAAAACCACATGGAAAAGAAGAATAAACTAGTAGAGTTTCGTAAATGCTCGTAAATTTGATCTGAAATTGTTTGGTGAATCTAAAACCACATGGAAACTCTACCATAGTAGAGTATCATAAATGCTAGGTAAGTACTGATCATAGCAAAGAGCGTACAGTTCTCCAGACAGAGTTACTGGAGCTCTGAAAAGATACTGGCAGCAGCAGAGTCTTTACTGGTTTTATCCCGGGTTTAGTTGGGAATTAGAATAAGTCGGTATACGAGTGAATATAATTTCATGTGTGACAAATATTACAAATGAATTCCCTCCTTTTTTCATTGTATGTCACCATTTGTAAAGTAAGGGTAGGCCACTGACTGCAGACTGCACTACCTGAGAAATCCTTTAAACTAATACACTTATTAACATCTACATGTGTTTGAGATTCAGCTGGTGATCCGGTGTATATGTTTATATATGTAGAGGCTTTGTTTGAAATTCTCCCAGCAACCATGTCTGAAAAAAATAGAAAAGGGCAAAGCTTGTTGTGGTGCAGTGAAATGTGAGTTAATAATATGACCAAGTTGATTTTACTCCGACAGTCATGTGTCGTCTGCAAAGAGCCGAAATCCCACCACACTTTCAGGCAAGCTTTTGATCGACCAGCCCCTTTAGCAATGTTTTTTTGTAAAGCTGTTTTCTTTCATTGTTAGCTGAAACACTTTTACTTCTGAAACCCTGAAAACTCCTGTTCCTCCTCTCATTTTGCAACTACTGTCTCCATTACTCTTTATTAGACAACACTGTTTTACTTTGAGATGAGTTAGCTCAGTAAACCTGAACAAACTGTAGATTTAGGGCTTTGTTAGCTAACCAACTCACCATTACTCCTAATGTAGCAAAGCAGATGATGTCAATGTCAACATACGGCTAGAGGCCACTACTAACATTAGCTTCTACCACATACATTACTGCAGCAAATCAGATGCTTTTACAACAGGTCACTGATAGATGGCCACAGACTATGGTTAGCTAGCTTACAAGCTGACATTATCAAAACACAAAATCTGATGCATCAATGGCAAAATGATCCATCAAAACACAGCACAGAAATAAATTATGATTCAAATCTGAAGTATAAAAACGGCTAGCTGTTCACAGCTGTTGAGAACCTCCAATATGGCTGCCAGAAGGTGTGTTACATCAGGAAAAAGCCCTTTACACAAACTGAACACATTCTGTTTCTGTGAGATTTTGTCTTAGTTGAATACAGGGCTAGCATGTCAGTCCCTAGCTAGCGCACCAGCCAACACTGACGTTGTGCTGTTGAAGAATAAAGTTTCAGACTAGTTCATTTTTGTATGTTCACAGTTTCAAAACCGTCCAAACTCACTCAGACAAAAGTATTCGGAGGGTTGGCATTAGTGGGCCAGGCTACCTTCTTTTCCTTTGCCTCTCGGTCAAATGTATCGTAAACCGAGTCCTTGGCGACCGTCTTTGCTTGCACTGGGATGTCCACCACCCCAATGTAGTTCTTTTTGGCCATCCGAGAGCTCACCGTGATGGTGTACGCATTACTGCGGTAGCATTTCATGGATGACATGCAGAAGGTCTCCCTCATGCCCCTTCTGAAGTTTGCATTAAAGACAGAGTACAGGGTCGGCTTGGATGCTGTGGAGCTGAAGGAGACCCAGGCGATGGCCGTGAAGAACAGCAGCCCCTGCCTACTGGGTCCATCAGACTCCCTCGGGTGCCACAGCTGGGCGATGTAGAAGGGCGTCCAGGTGAGGAAGAAAACTGAATTGAGCATGAGGAACATCTTGATGGTCTTGACTTTAGTCCGTGGGACGATGTTCATTGTCCGGCGCACCGTGTGGCCGTCAGCGCTGATCCTCCAGATGTAGCGGACCACCCGCTGGTAGAATGACAAGATCAGCACCACTGGGACCAAAAACCCAAACACGAGGTGAACCGCAGCGTAGGCTATACTGCCCCAGCTGTCCGGAAGGAAAAAGTCACAATGACTGCTGTCTGTAGATGTGGATCCATAGAAGAAGAGGCAGGGCGACACGAAGGCTGCGTCAAACAGCCATGAGGCTAGGATCATCTTCTTGGCTTTCTCTCTGGACACCTTGAAACTGAGGGGGTAGACGATTGTATAGAAGCGGTCTACAGAGATGGAAAGCAGGACATAGACCTGCACCCCGGGGCAGAGGTGCTGCAGGTAGCGCACAGCCTTGCAGGCAGCGGCGCTCAGCGGCCATCGTCCTGAGGCGACCTGCAGGAGGATGAAGGGGGCGCAACCGAGGCTCATGAGCAGGTCTGCACAGGCCATAGACACCACAAAGTAGTTTGTGGTGGACTGAGTCCGTCGGCTCCGGTGGATGACCAGGCAGACGAGGGCATTTCCCAGGATGGAGACCAGCCAGAGAACCCCGAACACCAAGCCCAGCACGGCGACCTCACCTGAAGTCAGCTCATAGGAGGCGGAGGTCCTGTTGGGCTGGCCGGAGGACGAGCCCTCGAGGCTGCAGAGGGGAGTTGTGGGTAAGGTTGCCAGGACAGTCGAGTTTTCCCTCTCAGAGTAGTTAAATGACATCTGATACGTGAACGATGGAGAGTACAGGGAGGGATTGACACCAACTGTGTTTGATGACTGGGCATACACCATAGCTACACTGCTGCACCTGAGAGGAGCTGTGGAGACAAAGAAACATGTTCATCATTAGTTCGATCTCTGGCAGACTTTCACAGAGCTCATCAAACATGCTTTGGGGCCCAAAGCATAATTATGTGCTGGAACTATTTCTTGACAAACAACAGTGTGTCCATCCACCTAGTGCCTCTGTGCAGTGATTCCGGCTGCAGCCAGGTAGAGCTGGTGAGCACAGGTTTCGGTTGTGGCGATGGTCTGTAATGTAAAGTCTAAAGGAACCCTGTGAGGATGCTTTTCCTCTGAGCTCTAATAAGACATATAGAGGACTGATGGGATTGTTTCTAATTAAGAAAGCGTCCATCGCTGACAGAAACAGCAGCACGCCTCAGCTGGCTGCGGAGGACTACGAGGGGAAACGTCTAATGAAGACGCAGTTCCACTTCAGGAATCACATCTGGGGAAATGTGTAAATTCTCAAGAAAGTGAAGACTTCCTGTGGATGCACTTTAGATTTTCATTAATCTCCTGGAAACATCAGAGTATTGTTTTAAAACCTGTTTTGATTCAGTTGCTCTCAGCACTAGAATAATGTTCCTTCACACCAGCGTTTTTATAGATATAACCACCTGTGACACCTCAAACCCATCAGCAGCAGCTAATTCACAGCCTGAGCTGCCGGTTGATTTCATTAATCCTTCACAGGGATCCAGTTTAGTGTCTGCAGAGATCCCGGTCTCCTCTGAGGTCGCCCATTAAGGATGTGAAGAAGTCCATGGGGGGAAAGCTCTCTGTTTATCGTTGCCTTTGTGTTTACTCTGCTGGATTTCCCCCTTAGCAACCTCTTCCATCCTGACTGAAGGTCAGTGGGCCGACACAACACTCACACACAGACGCATTCTGGACTGAAAATTATCTTATTATTATTCTTATAATAACCAAACAGATGAATCATTACATGAATTAAGTTCCAAAGAGACTCGCTTTGTAAAAAAAAAAAGATGTAAATAAAGCACAATTATATTAGTATATAAAGTATAAGTTATATTCAGTATGTTAAATATTAATTTAGTCTCGGGTTAAAAAAACAATAGATGCATTCAAAATGATTGATGGATTATTTGTAGGATCGAAAAATCAAGTTACAGAATGTATTGATTAGATTTCTGAATATGGCAGCTCATTACAGAACAGGAACCAGATCAAATCAATTAATCGATTAGTCATCAACAGAAAACAATCTTTTAAATCAGCTTCTCTAATGTGAGTTTCTGCTGCTTTTCTCTGTTTTGTATCTCAGTAAACTGACAAAACATCTGAAGACGTCACTTTGCACTCTGGGAAAAGGTGATGGACATTTACACAGAATGTGTATTACAACATAGTTCTTTCATTATTACTGAAATACTTTAAGCAGTATTTAAACTTTAACTACTGGAAACACTGCTGAGTACTTTGATCTGTAACAGTGTACATGTATAAACTTGTGTTTTTATTGTAAAATCTTAATGTTTCAATAGTTTCCTCTGATATACAGTATAGTAAAGTAGTAGTAGTAGTAGTAGCATAACATGACATACTCAAGTAAAGCACAAGTACCTACTGTTTATAGTATATTGTACTTACATACAGTACTTGAGTAAATGTACTCAGTTACTTTCCACCGCTGTTTGTATGTAAATCAGAGAAATGCAGTACAGCAGAAGTATAAAGAGTATATAATGAAAATATTGAAGTCGGGCTGCAACTGAAGACTGTTTTCTCAATAATTCAATCGATCTATCGGTTTATTAAATGTCAGTCCAAACTGACGTCTTTAAATGTTCACAACACAAAGACATTCAGTTTACTGAAACACACAAACTCACAAAATGGATCCATTCCTGCTTGAAGGATGATTTTAACGATGAATTAATCAGCAAAATCAATTATTTCTCTATTGATTGATTAATTGAGTTACTAATTGTTTCAGCTCTGTATTTGTACTTGAGTGCAGTATGTGATTACTGTACATTATATTGTGGTTCAGAGGTCAGTCTGTTATTCTCCTGTAAGACGTTAAACTTCGTGTCTCCGTCAGCTGAAACATGAACTGAGGCTCCTTTAAATCCAGTGAAGAGTTAAACCTCTTCATGGAAAAACACTGAGCGCCACAATCTGCTGCTTCACCTCTAAAGCCAGTCCTTTCATTTTATTATGAAACATTTAAGGTGTAAAATACAAAGAGCATCTCAGCCCTGTACTGACGGACAGTACCTGAGTACATGTACTTTTACTGTACTCGTGTACCTGCTAGAAAACAACATGATGTGCAGCAGCAGCTCCTGCACAGCGCGTTTTAATCAAATCTGCGAGCAAAATCGGATTATTATCAATAAAGAAATATTACAATTACACATTATTAATAGAAATATGTCCTTCTTACATGTTGGTCGTTAGAGCTTGTTCGCTTCATGTTGAGCCTGAAACTCATCTCATCCATCAGGAATCAGACAAACAGGCAGATAAATAAATAAAGAGAAGCCGAGCAGCAGCATCATGTCTCCGGCCTGCTCGACGTGTCTGCTCCCGCAGCTGCTGCACCGCGATGGATGAGTGATGCAGGAGGAGCCGATCACACCAGATCACACCAGATCACACCAAAACCCCACAAACAGAATAACGATCAGCGCTGTTTCCCTCCGGAGGTCCGCAGGAGACAAACCGTCCGTTCAGACGCTGAAAACAGCCGCTCCAGCCTCCGTGTGTCGGCGTTAACGAGCCCCGGCAGGGAGGTGTTTTTCTGGGGTTAAATGTTGGTGTTTAGCGGCAGACTCACCGGTTCAGAGCGGAGCAGGAACAGACGCTTCATCTTGGTGTTTTTCCGTGATTCAGTGCGGGAGGAGGAGGAGGAGGAGGAGGAAGAGGAGGAGGTCCGTGAAGGCAGCAGGCATCATGGCTGTTCGGTCGTCTTGTCTGTCTCTCTGTCCACCTGTCTGTCTCTCTGTCTGTCCACCACCTGTATACAGCCTACTGTCTGTTGGTCTGCTGGAGGATGAAGCTGCAGCTGATGAAGAAGAGGATGGAGGTTTTCTGACAAACAGGGACGGACAAAACGGGTCTGGGGCCCACAGCCCCCCCCCCCCCAATCTATAATAATACATTATATTTTATTAGTAGATTATATTTTGTATTAATTAATAATCTGAATCTGTAAAGTAACTGAAGTGATTAAATAAATATAACCTCCCAGCATGCACCTGGGCAGCAGACTCGCTCCACAACATTTTTACAGTTAATGCAGTTAGACAACATGTGAGTGCTCAACAGATTGATCACTATTGATTACAGTTTGAATTATTAGTTCACCAAACTCTAATGATTTTCTTTGACTTAAAAACAAATTCAACTTCTGTCTAATAATGAAGTTATGTTGATTCAACTAGAAAATATTGACTCGAGATTAAACTTCTCGCAGCTGCTTTTATTAACCTGAACATTAATAAACAAACTGATTGTTCCAGCAGAACTCTGTGTGGCGCCACCTTCAGGACAAACTTTACCTTTTTACTCCAACAGGTGTAGCATCATTTCAGCCTCTTGGGGGCGCTAGAGTGTCTTACAGTCTGCTTTTAATGTTTTATTTCATGTCCTGCTCTTCTTCTCTTTTTATACTTTTAAACTCTGTGTATCTAATATAGATATTATATCTAATATAATGTCGAGTATATAGAAAAGTGCTGCATCAACAGTATTATTATTATTCTTATTAAAAACTCTTCAGCAGGTCACCTCAGGTCGTCTCCACAAAGAACCAGATGGACTGAAAACCTTCATCCTCGTCCTCTTCATCATCATCCTCCCAGGTGAGACTGACTCTTTGTAGTTTAAGATGATTTTATTCATTAACAGGTTAATTACTGTTAAATTCATCATGTGTGTCTGTGTGCTGCTGCTGCTGCTGCTGCTGGACTGATCAGGTGGATTAATTAGTTGTTATTGATTATTGATTATTTCCCCCGTGCAGTGAGGTGTCACCTGTCAACCTTCACACCGTGTCTCTCTCTCTGCAACATGTCTGCTCTATAAAAGGAAATGCTGCCGTCCATCTACAGTTATTGGTCTGATGCTGACGGGGGTTGCTGTCGCAGCATGTCTCCATGGCAACCACAGCGCCGAGGAGACGGTGATTTTCCAACAGGCCGGTCGCTACGGGAAACCAACAATGGTGCTGATGGGGATGGGGGGGGGAACATGAAGTTCATCAGGTTTCAGAGACGATTATAACGATGTCAGTATCTGTACCACGATGCTAATTAAACATTAAAGGTATGGAAGCTCATTTCTGCCAAGAGAAAAAAAACCCAGAACAACAACAAACGGATGAAAAGTTGAGAAACTAAAACTGCTAGGTCAAAAGTCAAAATTAAAATAGTAAGTCATAATAAAGTCAAACGTTTGGCTTCCGTAATATAATGATCACATTTTAATTCTATTTTTATTTTTGTCATTTCATATATTTTATCCATTTATTTTCTTTTCCTGGTGGAAATGTGCTTCCACATAAATGTGTCATCGTATCTACAGTCGAGAAAATTATGCCAAAACTTTTACCTTCCAAAATCTCAGTAAATCCATATTTGAACATAATATCTCATCATTTGGATTTAGTGTCATAATTTGGATGTAATCATGGCTCGTTTTATTTTTGTCATTTTAAACATTTATTTTTTTAAATTCCCTGATGGAATTACACATCAAATGTAAAGTGTATGAAATGTTCACCATCTTGCCAGAGAATTCAAAAAGTGAACGGGTAAAATCTGCAAACTTGGGAGTTCTGTGAAAGAAAATGATGTTTTCTTGGATTTGTATCTTTGCAGATCTTCCATACAGAGCTTAATGTTATTTATTCTATAATGTTATTTCTGTCGTGATAATGTTCTCGTACTCACTCTTTTCTTCATCTCAGACCAGAGGAGACGTTGCTCTGCAGACCAAACCGCCGCTCTTCAGTCAACAACCACAAGGTGAGGGACTTCATCTGAAACCTGTATGGAAGCTCATTTCTGCCAAGAACAGAGAAACAAACTAAACTGAAAAATAAAAGTTAAAATACACACAATGAAACAAAATTATAATTCTAAGTCAAAATTCTGACTTTTTAATTTGAGATGCTGTCAGAATAATAAGATCATGAGTTTTTTCATGAGAAATTAGGTTTAAGTTTTGTATCTCATAATTTTGACTATCATTTAATTTTCACTTAAATCAATATTTTGACTTGAATCTGGATTTACTGTCATACTTTTTAATTTAATAATACAAACATACAATAATTAATTTTAATGAAGTGATCTAATATTTTGCATTCATCTCCTTTGACCTGTTAAATCTCAATAAGTTTAACTTGGTAAGACTTTTAACTTACTGTGTATTTGTACTGCAAACAGGAAGAAGTATAAAAGAGCGACTCCTGATGGGACCAGAGCCGTTGAAGTCTGGACTCCAAACAAACAACGATCAAGGTAAGAGACATTATTTAAACCGTGTATGGAAGCTCATTTCTGCCAAATCTCAATAATAGAAATAAAAGTACTCACAGTGAAACAAAATTATAGTTACATTAAGTTATAAAATCCTGACTTTTAAAGTCACCTGTGAGATGTGACAGTAAACGAGAATTAAATTATAAGTCAATATTTTTACTTAATCAAATAGTTCATATTTCAACATCTTTACCTTTCAAATCTCAGAGAAAGTCCAAATTCATAACATTCAGCGATTAAACATTAAACAGAACACATTCAGACAGCTTTGATATTTATTTATTTACAGGTTTTCCAAACAAACAGTCATTGAGCATTTTGAATGCTGATTATTGATAAAACATTAACCGAACAGTAACAGAACAGAACGTGCTGTGAAGAGCTGATGAGAACGGAGGAGGTATTTCTGCACGTTACAACTGACCGACCAGTGAGAGAATATACGACGAGCTAATAAACTCTTAATGATTACTAATAAATTAACATCTAATGTAATCAGCATTTTCAACTTAATCCCTTAATATTTTCACTTTAAAATGCCATCAATTAAACTTACATTAATAGTGAAATAGTTCATTAAGATATCTTTAATGGATTATCTGAAGTTAAAGGGCTTATGAAAGCCATCCCTTAATTATAATATTTTAATTAAGGTGAAACTTCTGCTTTTTTTTTTTACATAATTTGGTCCATTTTAAGGGATTTTAACCCCTTTAATTTAATTGAAATTACAGACACCTTTCAATCCATGCAGAAACCCCTTTTTTATTACAATCCAATCACTATGATACAATAATCCATTAATTGATCCTTAATTTACTTGGAAAAAGACACCAAACTCCTTTAATCTAAATCAAGGTGTTTGGTAGCCAGAAATCCCTTAAAAACACTTTAATTTAAAGAGCTTAATTAACAAATTAAAAGTTAGAGTAAATAATGATTTACACATTAATTTGAAATATTAGTCACATCCATTGATGAAGAGTTTAAGGTGTTATTAAGGTTTAAGGGGTTTTGATTCACGTTAGAGCTCACAAATGAATTATTACATTTTAAGGGATTTTTATTCAGTATTGATGGATTTAATAGGTTTAGTGACTTACTGATTCATTCATGGTCTGTAGTATATTAGAGTTTTTAAATATTTACAAAATAACATTACAGGTCCCCCTTAATTTGTACCTTAAAATGACAGAAGAATTATATATAATTTAATGGATCACATTTTATTAAGGCATTTTAAGGTTTTTTTGGTGAAAATTCATGTTATTAATGCTATTTGGTAAATTTCTAAAGGGTTTTACCCCCTTAAAGAATTTAATCCATTACCAACCCTTCCAATATTATAATCCATTAATTTATCCAGTAATTAAATGTAAATTTGTGCTGAACCCCTGAATTACTCATTTTAAAAAGGTATTAATTGAGTGGGACCTGTAATGTTAATTTGTAAAAAAATCAAAAATAAAATTTAAATATATATATATATATATATATATATATATATTTTTTTTTTTTTTCATTCATATATTCAGGCATTTAACAGGTTTACATCAGAT